>CAKNYM010034472.1:0-14150 GCA_932195095.1 Andricus curvator
CCCCACTTTTGTTCGAATGTTGAAAAAAAATCTCCAAATTGGAGCAAAATTGGATAATATTTCGGGGTGGCGCAAAGACCATGAAGTTTCCCATTGATTTAACATGGGAAAAAGTCAGCTTTTTGTAAATCTGATATTTAAACACGATAATATGTTACCAATAATTCCGCGTTTCAGTTTATTGTTCATAATTCGCCAGAGAATAAAAATCAATCATAAATTTTGAGGTTGAATAATTTCAAGACACTCTTTTGGGTCCCCAAAGAAAACCCCATAAGTGACAAATTTGAATTTTACGTGATATTGCGGTTTATCGACGCTTTTTAAAAGTAAAAAAATAAATAAGTAATCATTAATCGGTAATTTAAGAATACCCAGCCATTTATTAACTAATATTCAATTGTTTAAACAGTTTTAATTTGTTTAAATATTTGGTTTCTTTCAGTTCAGTTAAAAATTTAAAACTCGCGAAATGAACGTATTTTCCAGACTTTATGACTTATTTAATCAATGATAACAATAAAATAATTTGTTCAAATAATTTTACTATTGTTTAAATAATACGTATTTTTTCAAGTATATATTTTACCTAAAAAAAAGCAGGAGAAACATTTTGCCTCACTAAATTTTCGACAAATTTTAATATTTTTGGGTACTAATTTGCTTATTATGAATACCCGTAGATGTTTAAACAAATAAAAATTGTTTAAAAAATATAAATTTGTTTAAACATCTACGAGTATTCATAATAAACAAATTAGTACTTAAAAATATTAAAATTTGTCGAAAATTTAGTGAGATAAAATGTTTCTCCTTTTTTAAGGTAAAATATACACTTGAAAAAATACGTATTATTTAAATAATTGTACAATCATTTAAACAAATTATTTTATTGTTATCATTGATTAGTTAACAAATGACTGGGTATTCTTGAATTAGCTATTAATGATTATTAATTTTTTTTAACTTTTAAAAAGCGTCAATAAACCGCAATATTACGTAAATTTCAAATTTGTCACTTATGGGGGTTTCTTTGGGGACCCATAAGAGTGGCTTAAAATTATTCAACCTCAAAATTTATGATTAATTTTTATTCTCTGACGAATTATGAACAATATACTGAAATACGGAATTATTTGTAATATATTATCGCATTTAAATATTAGATTTACAAAAAGCTGAATTTTTCCCATGTTGAATCAATGGGAAACTTCATGGTCTTTGCGCCACCTCTAAATATTACCCGATCTTGCTCAAATTTGGAGATTTTTTTCTGTGCATTCAAACAAAACTGGGGGTGAGAGCAGAGAAATTCGAAAAGTGAAAAATAAGGGCCACCCTAATGTACATATTTCTAATTTATGAAAAAATATATTTTTTATGCTTTCAATCCTTTTTTATTTGTGTCTATACGGGTAAGTGTGATAACGGGCTAGTATGATAAAAAAAATTTAATGAAAATAAATTTAGTTATGGACTTTTTTTAAACTTTTTTTTTGTATCCCTTGCGAAAGCTTGTTTCAAAAATGTAAATTTTTATTTACTTTTGTGTGAGTATTGTTAAAAATAAATGATTAATTTATACTTTCCTCTACTTTCGCACTAAGTATTTCAATATTTTAATATTAATAATTTCCATCATTATTTTCCAATAATTTTTCCTATAATCGCGAAAAAATTATAGGAAAATCATAGCTAGGCCTATAATGATTTTCCTATAATATTTTTTCATGAAGGGTAATATTAAGACTATATTTCTCATTATTTGTAAAAAAAAGACGACTGTCATCAGGTATTGCTTTAATCAATTACCTCAAAATCAACTGAGATGCCTACAGAAAACTCAAATTCATAATTGGGTAATTTGGTTTTACATTGAATTTGTATTATATAATAAGCACCTATCGTTGAATATTTCAAAGGAATTCATAAGTTCCTTTAAAATCCGTAATTGTGCCAGTATTGAAAAAAATTGGATTAAAGTCGAACTTTTTAATTCCGTATCACACTTTCATTTTCAACTATTCTTTATTTATGGATCCTATTTTTTTTTTATTATTACTACTACACTTTAAATTTATTTTTACATTCTCATTCTAATGAGAAGGTATTGGTTTTATGTAAAATTTGACATAGTCGGTTTTCATCAAATCTCCACGTTTTGAGACCTCCTGAGTCAGAAAAAACGATTTTTACCAAGGTGTCTGTCTGTCTGTAGTCTGTCTGTCTGTAGCCACGATAACTTTCGAAAAAATGATCAGATTTGATTAAGCTTTGGCACACTTTTTTATGGCCTAAAAATAAAGAACGATTTCGTTAACCAGCTATTTTGGATAAAAATTCAAAAAGTGAGCACATTTTGAAAATTTTTGAGACCACTTTTTTTGAAGATTTGAAAATTCTATGTACGGTTATTAGTAGTACGCAAAATGACGAACAAAATATCCTAATGACTTTTCGTGATGAAAAAAAAATTATCGGAGTTACAGCATTCTCAAAATTCCAAAAAACAAACGAAAATGAACATTTTAGGCCGAAAACGCACGATATGAAAAAAAGTCAGGAGGAGAAAAACGTTGATTTTTGAACACCCTATAATATTTTCATAACAGTATTTTGAATTTTTTGAAAAATAAAAAATTCAAATTTTGATCGGACAAAAAAATAATGAAAAATCAAAAATTCCATTTTGCTGTCAAACTATGCAAGATACGAGAAAAGATCATTCTACCAAAATTGTGCATCTAAAAAAGATCTACAAATTTCTAATGACTCACTTTTTGATATGACGCGTAGTTTTTGTTTTATTCGTAAAAAACTGCATTGAAAATAGAAAAATCTAATTTGTAGACGAATAACACGAGCTACGAAAAAAATGACATGAACCAAATTTGTTCATCCAAGGAGGAGGTACAAATTTGTTGTGAATCATGTTTCGATAGGATGCGTAGTTTTTGTTTTATTCGTGAAAATAACATTGACAGTAAAAAAAATCAAATCTTTGAAAAAACAATGCAAGGTACGAAAACAGATAAATGAACAAAAATTGTACATTAAAAAAAGGTTTACAAACTTGTAATCAATTTTTGTTGTAAGAATATATTCAAAATGAAAAATATTAACTTTTTTGAAAAACGGCACAAGCTAAAATAAAATTTTAACTAATTAAATTTGTCGCCTAAATTATATAATTATTTTTCATTTGAAATCAAATACAAATTTAGTAATTTGCATATGAAGAACATATCACACGAAGCACAAAGTGCGCGCTCAGTATATTTACCAAATCGCGCGCCGTAAGTGCGCTCAAACTTTTTTGTTTCTATCATACGGTGCACAGAACCGAGCGTAGAACGCAAGGTTCAAGTGATTTTCAAATCAAATATCTCGAGCGCGAAGCGCTAGTGTCTGAATGAGAATGTGTTCCTTAAGGTCGATAGAGCCTTGAGTAAATAAAGTTCCTTTTCAGTCTAAAATAAAAACAAACTTAACAATCATTTAATATGTAGAGGTTTTGATAATTTCATAAGATTTGCAAACAAACTTTTTCTTTTCATCGAAATCGAACACGATGTTCAGAAATCTAGAGGAGCCGAGCGTAAAGCGCGATGTAAATACGCCCGAGCGCGAGGTGAATATATAATCGAGCGCGAAATAAATATATGATCGAGCGCGAAGCTTCGCGAAGTTTCATAGTGCGTGGAAATGCGAAGTTTCCATTTGGACGTAATATACGGCCGGATATACAAAGCTTTGGTAAAGCAGGTATAGTGCCAACGCAGAATAAGAAGTGCGTAATATACGTCAAATTACGTAGAAAACTATGGAGGTAATATACGCGTATGGTGCACCCAAGTGGTCTCTTGGAACGCACCTCATTACACTGGAGCGGATCATGACAGCTACGATCATAGGCTGTTTTCTAGAATTCACTGGCAGTACTAGTACTGCCAGTATTATTTTAATCCGTTCGGAAACTGGCTGACAGTACAAATGCTACCAACCTTAGGACCATGTGTACTGAGACTGAGGGAAATTAAAATGGCTGACCATGAAATACCGTGTACGTATAAATTATACAGAGTACAACAAAACTAGTTTCTCTGAGTCTCCCATGTTCATTACAAATTTTTCGCGAGAAAAAGAAACATTTACACGTGTTCACGAGGCAAAAACGCAAGTTGTTAATCGTTAAACCTTTTTTCTTCATTTGATATCCGTGGAATGTTTGCTTTAAACGTGCTTCTAAATTTTCCGCGTGGTGGCACCACCATTCAGTAAACGATATTCAAGCGGTCATGTAACAAGCGGAACTCAATTTAAGCGCGAAAAGTTCAAATATTTAAAATCTGATTTAAAATAATAATTTAGAAAGTTTGAATACTAAATATTCATCGATGGTGAGTCCGTTTCCGCAATTAAGGATTTGGAAATCCAACTCCAGCGATGTAATCTCCTGCTGAAAATCTTCTTAAATTTAAAATAAATTACTGAATTTAAAGGTTATTTTGAAATAATAAAACTGCTAATTTTCAATGTGAATTAACAAGGAAAGATTTTATTGATCTGGTATTTTGAAATCCAACTTTACAAGAATGTTAATTTTAATCTTCAAGACAATGAACAAGCCGCGGCTGTGTACCAGATTCATCTGATTTTTACTTCGTCGTCGGGAGCTTCGATGCCGTCGCAGCGGTCCTCAGCTTCCCCCACATTTCCATACATTCGTTCATGACACATTAGCCCTAATCCCTACTCTAAATGCTATGTTTCTCCTTACAGATTCAACTCCCTACCTCTAGCCTCTTGAACCCAGCGATGGATTGCGTAATACCTAACCCTCTGTTTTCGTGAAAAGCCATATCGAGCACGATAGAGTCCAGACGTGACTATTTTATAAACAGTTCTGTCATCGAGTGTCGGCAGGTCCTATCAAAACTCAATATTTCCGAGACACTTTTCAAATCGGTTTAATTTATTGCCTAAACTGGCGACTCTATGTCGACGGTTCGAAAATAAGATCTAAATTATACATCCTGCTGTCAAAAGTTATTACCCCTTTCGTAAAATGAGTATAATGCTAATATTTAATCTCAAATATACTTTCGTTCACATTCATTATACTAATCTCGACATTTTGATTATAGAAAGAATGCTTTATCGGTAAAGATCCTTTTTCATGTCGACTTGCCCGACTGTTGCTTGCCAATCTTTTCCTCGAAATATATTTGATTTCTCAATTGAAATGTATTCGCTTTTGATTTCAGTTATTTCAAATCATAAAACCGCGCATTATATGTCACCGATGGTGCTGTTCGTAGCGGCATGAATGCGAATTATACCCGCTCATTACATTTCCCTCCTTAGAAAAAAGGCACTTCCATAAAGTGACCTTTTCAATTAAAAGAATTCCGTCCAATTTGGGATAAAATTCGCATTCGTACAAGATTTCTAGTTGCTGCATAGATTACGCAACATTATGCCTACTGCTATTTAGTGAAAAACTGGTGAAAAAGAATTAAATTAGTGATTTTATCCCATCCACGGACAACAAATACAAAAGTTTTCATTCAGATGAACCTTGCAACATCCTTGAATGTAAGTTTAAAAAAAATGATTTATAAATTAATAATATTTAAAACTAATTATATATTCCATTATCTGCTTTATTTTATCTTGGTTATTTTCATGAATTATCCTTAGCTTCCTCGCCACTACTTATTTCTAACCTTCATTACATTCACGTAAGTCATGCTTCAAACCTTTAATATTTGTTTACACTTTACAGGGTAATGTCACATCATATTTTGCATCATTTCACAGCTCACGAGGAGCTTAACCGAAAAAAAAATATTCTGTGAGTAGCCACGTTAAAAATTTCATACGATACTTTTCTGTGGAATGCATTTGAAATAGCCATAAATAAATTCTCAATTTAAATTTAAATCTTGACCATTCCCTTCTATTTTATTTGAATCTTTAATTAAAATTCTCTGACATTTACAACTCTACTTTAACAAAAACCTAATTTTTCCGGACAAAACTAGTTAAAGAAAATTTTCTTAATAGTCAAATATTCTAGTACATAAATATTACTAAATTACGTTAAATGAGTTCTAACTAGAATCCATATGATCTAAATTGTAATTTCTGGAAACAAATCTGAATCTGAGGTTCGTCTATAAAATCAAAATCAATTACTCGATAAAAATTTTAAACTACTGACTTAATTGTACTTGAAACTTAAGAAATTGTTGCTATATAAAATCTCTTTGATAGTTATTTGTAATTATAATTACTTACTGAATTCTGTAATTTTCTACAACTAACATCTTTTCAACAATGATCAATTGTTAATATATATATATATATATATATATATATATATATATATATATACTTTTTAAATTTCATAAATTGTTAAATTTAAGAATTTGGTATCCCTGTATGACCTTACATAATTAGTTTATAATGAATCTGTTAAAATTAAAATTTTGGGTCCCTGTGTGACCTTACATAACTAGTTTATAACGTATCCATCCCTTGCTTAATTTGAATTGAAATTAATAATTTCAATTCACTTTCAAACATTTACGGCTATAATCAGAAAATTCATTTCTTTCTCTTCCTTTCTCAGGCTCGGTTAGCCGAATCTTAAGCACGCTCGCACGGGTTTCTACTACTGATAATTTTGTCATCTCTCTCTTTCTAGCTTTCTTTCATACTACCCCTTCTAGAAAAAAATGATTGGACCCGATTGAGACAGATTGACGGGTGAATCGTTTTGAATTGGTATTAATAGGGACAAATTTTGTTTATCGTTCTCAATCATTTTTAATCGGGACAAGCGTTTGAATCGTTCGCAATCGGGTAAATGCATAGAGACGTCGATCGGAAACCTAACCCTAGAAGCCGTGAAGGTGACTTGGGTGATTATTTTTAATTTTTTGAGGGTTTTACGTGGAGGCTCTCCGGATTTGTTCAGGTAACAGTGATAGCAGTGGTTTTCAGGGGTTATTGGATATTATTATTGGGTTGGAAATATAACTTGAGGCTTTCTGAACGTTGAATTGAATGATCATTTCACATTTTTTTAGTGTTTTACGTGGAGGGTCTTCGGATTTATTCAGGTAAAAGTGGTAGTGGTGGTATTAGGGGGTTGTTGAATATTATTATGGGTTTGGAAATCTAGTTCGAAGTTTTCTGAAGGTAACTTGTGTGATCATTCTAAATTTTTAAATTTTTTGAGTTTTTTACGTGGAGGTTCTTCGGATTTATTAACGCAAAAGAAGAAGGGGTGGTCTTAGGGGGTTGTTGAATATTATCATGGGGTTGAGAATATAACTTGTCGTTTTCTGAAGGTGACTGGGTGATTTTTTTAAATTTTTTGAGTATTTTATGTGGAAGCTCTTCGGATTTGTTAAGGTAAAAGTAGTAGTGGTGATCTTAGGGGGTTTTTGAATATTATTATTGGGTTGGAAATATAAGTTGGGGTTTTCTGAAGGTGATTTGGGTAATTATTTCAAATTTTTCAATTTTTTGAGTGTTTTACGTGGAGGGTCTTCGCATTTGTTCAGGTAAAAGTGGTAGAGGTGTTCTCAGGGTTTTTTTATTATTATTATTACGGGGTGGGAAATATAACTTGGGTTTTCCTCTTACAAATTTAAAAATTTTTTCAAAGGAGGTGGATACCCGGGTACTCCGTTACACCGATCAACATTTATCAACACGTATCAACATTTAAAAAAAATAGGCCGCAACCGAATTAAACAAATTAAAATGTAATGAAAAATAATACGCAAAAGTCATGAAAATTACTACAAAATAAGTTATTTGGAAATATGTTGGTGATTGCTCCTTGATCACGAGGGAATTATTTAACAATTTAAAATCTTTTTAAAATTTATCTTTCACAGATATGTAATTTAAAAAAAAAGTAAATAATCGTTTTCAAATAATTCCCGCGAGATCAATGTGCTGCCATCAACATAATGGCAGACTTACTTCATCTCGAGTCCCGATTGAGAACGATAGGCAACGATAGCCGGCCTCAATCGTTCCGAACCGGTACGACCCGATTAAGAAACACAATTGGGAACGATTGAAATTTTTTTTCAATTGTTCGCAATCGGATCCAATCATTTTTTTGTAGAAGGGACAGTAGTTTTCTTCGCTTTCTTACTAAACTTCGCTGTCTGTGCATGTATAGTTCTATTTATAACTATCTTATTTCCCTCTTTTTCTTACATATGTCGTTCAGGCGAGCTTGCTGCGTTAAACTCGAGTGTCCTTGCCTTCCCTAATACTGACCTAGCCTCTTTTTCTCTCTTATGAATTTATCACGTGGTCCTTCGTTACTTAGCAAGCTTCCAAATTGAAATTCATTAACTGCAATTCGAAAATTTCAATTATTGTAATTCAATCATTTCAACAATTAAAATTTCACAACAGCAATTCAATGATAAAGTGATTTAATTATCAATAAATTCCAGTTTTTAATCAATTTTTGACTTCTAGTAATTTACATATGAATTTTACAGATGTTTTTTTTTATACCACCATTTTTATGAAGGCCGCAAAAATAAATTGTAATATTCATTTTCAAGTTTAAACGTATCTCAAAAATGCATGCTTAATGCGATTTACATGAACAATAGAAGTTTGCTTTGGTGTGATTTGTAACTCTACGTTAAGATCATCAATGACTCTAACTATTTTAAATGGACCTGAATAATAGTCGTCAAATTTGTCCTCTCTCATATTAATGAGTACGTAAACGTATTGATTTTGCTCAAACTTTTGTTCGTTAATCTTTTGGTCGTAATACTTTTTACAACGTCTTTTTGCAGCCTCCAATCGAGCTGAAGCAAGTGATTCTGTTTCTACAATTCGATTTAAAACTTCATCAACTAATTGTACATATGTCATAGGTATCTTTTCGTCTCCAAATTCGGAAGGAAATCTCGCCCTTCTCCCAAAGACCACTTCGTGAGGAGTCATGCCCGTGGACTCGTGAACGGAAGTATTGAAGGAAAAAATGGCAAACGGAAGCCATTGGTCCCAGTTACTGCGCTCACTGTAATTGCGTAAGTATTCCACGAACGTGTGGTGACTTCTTTCTAACGCCCCTAGAGATTGTGGATGATAAGCGCAAGAATGATATTTCCGAATTTTAAATATTGTAGCAATACTGTTCATAATATTACTCATAAATTGAGATCCTTGATCCGTTTGTATTATTTCGGGGCATCCAAAAACGCAAATTAAATGTTCTGCTAGTGCTACTGCAACGTGAGACGAGTCTATTTTCGAAAGCGGAATTGCACCTGAATATTTACTTAAACAATCCTGCCATGTCAACATATACTGATTTCCTGATTCGGTTACGGGCATAGGACCTACAATATCAATTTGTACTTTCTCAAAAACTCTAGTAGGAGTGTCAGTAATTCGCATGGGCATTTTTGTCTTTACTCTTGTCAACTTTCGCTTTTGACACGCTTCACATGTTTTTACATAATCTCTAACCTCATCTCTCATACCTTTCCAATAAAATCGTTCTCGAATTCTTTCCAACGTTTTTGTTTCTCCTTTATGCCCACCCACGCCCACGGTTGAATCATGACATTCCCTAATAATTTCCGGGCGCTTTTCCACTTCAGGAACTTCGACCTCACCTGTACATACTGTTATCTCATAACCTCCCTTACCGAAATGTGTTCTGAAAACTTTTTCAATGACTGACCAGGACAATTTATCGAATCCATTCCCTTCTCTTGACAAACTGAAAGTTTTAGTATTTGTAGCTTCCATAGCCTCTCTCAGCGTTATCACCGCAGTTTCTATGTTCTTTACAAAAACTTTAGAAGCGAATTTCTCTTTAATAAACAAATTATAAACTAAACGCTTATCATGTATTTTTGATGTCACATAACCAATTTCCGCTTCTGTTTCTTTCAGGTTCGAGAGCTTAATTATGGAATTGTTTAGCAATTCCCTACCCAGGGGTGTAGTAAGTACCCCATCACATGACACGAAATTCAGGATATTGTCATCCCTCATCCATGCTTTATCCCGACTCAACTGAAATAATGGAGTAAGTATCGGATTACCCTGTTTCAACCCTGCATGAAAAATTTGTGTTGCCTCTGCGGAAGCGCTTTCGTTCAATTTCAATCGTTTTTTAGGTCTTTCATCTTCGTTACCTGTCTCATCTCTACTTTTCAAAAAATTTCCCCAAATTCCTTTTAACTTTTCTGTGTCATTTTCACTCAAAACGTCATCATCAGGATCTTTAACTAAACACTCAACAGCCGTACTCTCATAAACGGCATTATTACTCTGGATGGCAGGTGCCCATAGGACGCAACCTCCTTCCGTACTCTGCATAACAGAATCAACTAGAAACTCGACAGCCTTACTCTCACAAACAGCATCATTACTCTGGATGGCAGGTGCCCATAGGACGCAACCTCCTTCCCCACTCGCAATGGAAGAGCCGACGCCAAAACTGGCCATCTCTCCTCTCCTTCCATCATTATTACACTCGTGGTCTACCAAAAGCTCTGCGGGTACGTTCTCATCTTCCGCGTGGCCAGCTGGTCCACCAAATACCCCCTCTGGAAGGCAGGTGCCCATAGGACGCAACCTCCTTCCCGGGGACCGTGCCTTCTCCACCGAGGACACCTCCCCCAGGGACAGGACACCACAGTAAGCGGTTCCTTCCCGATTCGGAATGGAAGAGCCGACGCCAAAACTGGCCATCTCTCTCCCCCTTCCGTCAGCCTTTCTCTCAGTCAAGCGCTTTCTTTCGGAGGTACCAAAGCCCCGTGCCCTCACCGCACTTCCGTAACCAGGGCGAAGAGGGGAGGTCCGTGCGCTCAACTCACTGCCACCCGCACCCGAAGTTCCCTCATGGCCATTGAGTGACTCAGAAACAGGTGTAATGCAGCGAACCGAATTGCACCCCTCCGAAACCTGCGCATCAGTTTCTGTCTCATCCCCACCCTGGCGGGACCCGCACCAACCGGAGCTAGGCTGGGGTATAGAGCTTACCACCTGACAATCACTCAACTCTGCGACTTCATTTCCCACTGAGACCAAGCTGTCTCCAACTTCTGAGACCAAACTGTCTCCAAATTCCTCAGAAATTTCTTCATCCACCACTATCTCATCGTCAAAACAACAATTACCAACAAAAGCTCTTTCTATAGGATATTCGTGGTAGAGGACTTTGCTTCCGGTGAAGCAGCCAATATTCGACCTACAGCCCTTTGCAGCATCGTCATGACCATCCCCACCACCAACATTCTCTTTACTATTTTTCTCATTAAAATTTACTGGATTTCGTGAAAGCGCATCCGCATTGGCATTAACACGACCTGGCTTGTATACTATTTTGCATTCGTATCCTTGTAGTTTTACTTTCCAACGAGCTAAACGGGATCCCATCGTAGGGTCTTTTAACTTGTCTAACCATACTAATGCTTTGTGATCTGTAACTAGCATAAATTTAGTACCATAGATATATGGTCGAAAATGCTTTACCGCAAATATGATAGCTAAAAGTTCTTTCTCTGTCGTTGTATAATTTATCTCTGCTTTATTCATAGTTCGCGATGCATATGCAATAGGTAAATCTTTGCCAATTTCACCTTGACTTAGTATGGCTCCTACAGCAAAATCGGATGCATCTGTAGTAATTATAAATGGCTTGTCAAATTTCGGGTACTGCAATAACGGTTGCGTACAGAGAATATTTTTCAATTTATTAAAAGCACTTTCGGCAGCGTCAGACCAGACAAATGGCACATCCTTTTTTAATAATAATGTCATTGGTTTAGCAATCATAGCAAAATTTGGTATAAATCTTCGGTAGTACCCCGCTAAGCCCAAGAACTGTTTAACATTTTTACGACCCTTGGGGCGAGGAAAGTTGCTTACAGCCTCGATTTTTTTCGGATCAGGTTTAACCCCATCTTCAGAAATTATGTGACCCAAATATCCAATTTCTTTACATAAAAATCTACATTTATCGGGTTGTAAAATAAGTCCAGCAGTCTTCAAACTTCCTAACAATTTTTCTAGTTTTTCATTATGTTCCTGTACAGATTTAGCGTAAATGACAATATCGTCCATATATACAAAGAGTTCAACCCCTTGCAACCCTGATAGAACAATATCCATTAACCGCTGAAACGTGGCGGGTGCTGATTTCAGCCCAAAAGGCATCCTATTAAATTCAAGATGGTCAAAAAGGGTCGAAAAAGCTGTCTTATGTCGGTCCGCCGGATCGATCTCGATCTGGTGAAACCCAGCCGCGAGATCGAGCACGGTGAAGTATCGAGAGCCACCCAACTGATCCAATATGGATGTAATATTGGGGAGAGGGTAAGCATCCCCGACAGTCTTCTCGTTAAGGGCGGGATAGTCAATGACCATTCGCCACCTTTTGTTTCCCTTAGAGTACGCCTTTTTCGGTACTACCCAAACCGGAGAGTTATAAGGTGAGCTAGAAGGCGATACCGCGTTTTGTTCTTTTAATTTATTCGTTTCTTGTGCTATTGCTTCTTTATGTACAACGAGATACCTATATTTTGGTTTATTTACAGGTGTGTCATCTATGGTTCTAATTTTATGTTTCAAAACATTCGTGCAACCTAATCTGTCTCCTTCCAAAAAGAATTGATAAGGAAATTTTCTTATACTTTTCAAAAGACTTTCTTTTTCCTCTTCGTTTAAATTGGATAAATGAAGTTCTGGTAGTAATTTATTCAATCGTTCAGCGGGGGAAGTTTCGCGTTTTTTCTTAGTAGTGTCTTTATTAGCGTTTTTACTATTATTCTTATTACTGTTTTTGTTCTACTCGGTGGGTTTCCTATCACCACTACGTAGCGCGTCCTCAGGTTGCGGATAGAGGAACGGCCCGTAAGGCTGAACAGCCCCCATGGTTAACTGCGAATACAAGAATAAGCAGTCGCGGACAGCCGATAGGAGCCAGTCGTGGGTGTGGTGAATCTAGCACTGGTAAAAAATAGGTACACGACAACCATGGCTTGGGGGGACCCACCCATTCGCGTTCATACACAATGGGTGGGTTCTGGCAAGCCAAGGTGCAGCGTGTACCCACCTAGAAACTCTACCCGAACCAAAACTAAAAATCTTGTAAGGGAAAAATCCTGCTGCCCATTGGACACTGCAGCGATGACACTGCCCGCAAGGGATGTGTGGAATGATTCGCCTGCATAGGGCCAAAGGGGTATTGATGCCAGTAGGCGCGCTGCCTTGCAGGGGGACGTTAGGGTACGAGGATGAAACTGTAATGTGTCTGACGACAAGTTGACATGGTCCTTGTCAGAGTCGGAAAGCTCCCATACTTAGACCTAGGGAGGTATGGGGGTTATCACTCCTGGGACAGTGGACTCACCTACGATCGGAATAGGATCCTAACGTGCGGATTATCTTGAAACTACCATGGCTAACTTGCAAAAACAAAAAACTACAGTTAAAGATCTAAGGGTGGGAACTCTAAACGCGCGTAGTCTAAAAACTGGCCGATTTAGCGAACTCATTAAGATAGCAATTGAATACAAAACTGACGTAATAGCACTTCAAGAAACCTGCTGGTCGGGCGATTTCGCGTCAATTTCTAGGGATAACTATACTTTGCACTGGGGAGGAGCTAAGGGGCAAAGACTGGGGACTGGTTTTCTTATTAATAAACGAATTTCGCAAGCACTTATCGACATGCAATTCATTAACGACCGGTTATCATACATTGTACTAAAGGGTAATTTCAGCAAACACGTATTAATCAATGTGCACTGCCCCACCGAGGACAAAGACGAAGACACTAAAGATCTTTTTTATGAAACAATCGAGCAGGTTTTTGACAAGTTCTCAACGTTTGACGCAAAAATAGTATTGGGGGATTTCAACGCGAAAATTGGAAAAGAACCAATGTATAGGCCTACAATAGGATCAGAAAGTTTGCATGACGTCAGTAATGATAATGGAACCAGAGTAATAAACTTTGCAGTTTCAAAGAACCTCGTTGTCAAAAGCACATATTTCAAGCATAAAAATATACATAAGGCCACCTGGACATCACCAGATGGTAATACTCACAATCAGATTGATCACGTTCTAAT
>CAKNYM010034475.1:0-16197 GCA_932195095.1 Andricus curvator
ATTATTATTGGCCAACAGCCATACCACGCTGAAAAAACCAGTTCTCGTCAGATCACTTAAGTTAAGCAGCGTTGGGCGCGGTTAGTGCTTGGATGGGTGACCATTCGAGAAAACTGAGTGCTGTTGGCACATCGTGGGTGTGGTGAGCCCACACTTGTAGTTATTTACTACAAGAAACTAACCTAGAAACACTACTCGAATCGGGTAGTGTCACGCCTACCCTGAAAAGGAAATGGCTTAATGGTATATATATTATTATATATTATTATTTATTTATTATTTATTTATTATATATTTCGGTTTCGATTTCTTTGGAATAGAACTGAAGGGCCTATGACAAAACCACCGAGTTTTGCGACAACTTCATAAAATCTGAGGAGGAATGTCCATCAATCACTGCCGAAGAGGTGAAAAAAGGACTTAGAGGCACGAAGAACTTTTCCGCTGCTGGACCAGATTATATCAAGAACTTCTGGTGTTAGGACGCACTATACTTCTGCCGAAAAAAGGCAACTTGTCTAGTCCAGAGAATTACATGCCAATAACTTGTTTGAATACACTGTATAAGATCTTTACAGTTGTCCTAAACAACAGGATTGTTCGACGAATTGAGCCTACGTGGCGAGAGATGTACGAACAACGTGGCTCGAAAAAAGGTGTAGCAGGCTGTCGAGAGAACCTGCTAATTGGCAGGTGTGTCTGTTAAGACGCTGCAGCCCATCAGCGCGTCCTGTCAATGGCCTGGATTGACTACCGGAAAGCTTTCGATTCAACCTCTCATAGACTTATCATCTGTCTTTTGGAAAGCTTGAAGGTGCATCCACACATAGCGAGATTCATAGAGAGACTGAGGCCTCTTTGGAAAACTAGATTTACTATCTCATCTAGAAATTATCGTGCGACAAGGAACAGCGTCACCTTCCAGAGGGGTGTCTTTCAGGGTGATACCATGAGCCCTTTGCTTTTTTGCATCACACTTCTGCCTCTATCTCTCGCACTACGAAATTATCCTGGATACCTCTGTGTCAAAACTAATTAGCGCGAGCATAAGGTCACTCATGTATTTTATACGGATGACCTGAAGATCTATGCCTCAGGTGAAAGCAAACTTTAAACTGCTATAAATATCGTCAAGAACTACACAGGAGAGATTGGGATGGACCTTGGTTTGGACAAGTGTGCCAAAATTAATTTGAAGAAAGGAAAGATTACTGGCGTTCCCTAGGATCCTGAGCTTGTGGATATAAGTGTCATTAGATATTCTAATACTGGAGAGACCTATACATACCTGGGCGTGTCTCAAAGCCGCATTCAGGACGTAATGAAGGAGTCTCTCCGAAGCAGATACAAGCATCTTCTTGGACAGATTTGGTCTTCCAATCTGTCGGCGTTGAACAAGGTATCTGCGACTAACATGCTTGCTGTCCCGGTTCCACTCTACTCGTTTGGGGTGGTTCAATGGACGAAGAACGAGCTTAAGGCCCTTGATGTCACCACACGTAAGATCATGCATATGCATAAAAGCTTGCATATCAATTCGTCAGTTCCGCGATTATACATTTTACGCCATCAAGGCGGACGCGGACATCTGAAGCTCCAGTGTCTACATAACCGAATTGTTCAGCTTACATCGTTGCGAATGGCAGAGATCCTCTCCTAAAAATGGTCAGGAACCACGAGATGATTGGCGAAGGAGCGTTCCTTTACAAAGCCGCGGAGCAAGCGGCCGAGACCCTTGGCCTGAATTTTAACATCAGAAGTGAGGAAAGTGCATAACTCCATTTAGATGCTTCACTTCTAAAAGCCAAAGTGAAGAAAGCAGAGGTTGAAAAATTTCAACAACAGCTATTTGACAAGAAAATGCACCGAAACTTTCACAGAAATGTAGAAAAACAGTCCTTGTCGAAGGAGCAAACTTTTGCATTCCTCAGATCATTCATGGCTTAATTCAGGTACGGAGGGTTTTATTTTCGCATGCCAGGACGGTGTCATTTCCACCTTAGCATACTGTGACAGCATTTTATGTCAAGAAGTTCCCAGTGACAAGTGCAAAGCGTGTCATGCACACGCTGAGTACCTAGAACACATACTATCAGGGTGTCCGACCCACGCAGGAACCACGTATATCTATAGACATAATGCGGCCCTAAGAGTGCTTTATTGCTATCGTTGTCGCGCTTAAGGTTTTGGTCGCGACTCTGCACTGCCGAACGCTCCAGGGGAGATAGAGTCAATTGTCCAAAACGAGAAGTGCCAAATTTTCTGGAACTACGATTTTCGGACAGGAGTCTCCGTTGCACACTCGAGGCCAGACATCGTTCTCCAAGACTTCGAGAAACGAACTATATTCGTGATCGAATTCTCGGCTCCGTCCGAATACAACATCACTGCAAAGGAGAAAGAAAAAGAGGATAGGTATCAAGACCTTAAAAGAGAGCTGCAACGACTGTACCCAAAATATTCGGTACAAGTAATTGTCCTTGTGATAGGTGCTCTCGGAGGTGTGACACTATCACTGGTTCGTAACCTTAAAGCCATACCCGCGTGCCAAAAATATGCCAAGGCACTTGCGAGATGGATGCAGAAAGCTGCCATCCTTGGCCTGTCGTTGTGATTTTATCGTGCCCTGTGACCACCCATCTCACGGTTGTGAGACGTGGCCATAAGTGTGATTTACCGCGGTTCTACTGGGAGCTGGTGTCATTTTTTAGATGGCAGTTGCTCTGAGTGGAACCCTGCGGTGGTTGTTTAACCCTTTTTTAAATTATATATATGTATATATATATATATATATATATATATATATATATATATATATTCGGTTTTAAGATTGTTTAAAGGTTTTAAGAGAAGAACAATTTTTTCTCAAGATTCGTGGGAAAATTTGAAACGATTTTTTATTTAAAAATTAATTTAAGGAGAATATTTAAAAATATTTCAAAATAGTATAAAGACCTTATAAGGGAGTTGTGACGGTTATACCCGGAATATTCTATTAAGCTAATCGTCTTGATCATCGGCGCTCTTGGAGGTGCCAAGGTTTCACTGGTTAATAGCCTGAAAAGCATCCCTGCCTGTCAACAAAATGCTGAGACACTTGCGGGGAAAATGCAGAAGGCGGTCGTCCTTGGGTCGCTCCGTGTCCTCAGGGTGCACGAGACTTTTGCCGGATCATCGTATTGAGTTCGTTGCAGACTGTAACCACCTATGTCTGGGCAGTGAGACGTGGTTACAGCTGAAATTTTACCGCGATTTCGCTGGGAGCGGGTGCAATTTTTCAGATTAGCGCCCGCTCCCGGCGAAATCCTGCGGTTGTCCTTATGACAAACTTTTAACTATATATATATCTAATTTAAAAAAAAAAGTTAAACAACCACCGCAGGGTCCCACTAAGAGCAACTGCCATCCAACAAAATGTCAATAGCCCCCAGTAGCACCGCGGTAAATCACACCTATGGCCACGTCTCACAAACGTGAGATGTGTGGTCATAGGCAACGACAAAATCACAACGACAGGCCGGCAAACCCCTCGTGTGTCTTAAGGACACGAAGCGACCCAAGGATGACAGCTTTATGCATCCATCTCGCAAGTGCCTTGGCATATTTTTGGCACGCGGGTATGGCTTTAAGGTTACGAACCAGTGAAAATGAAAATTTGGCACTTCTCGTTTCAGACAATCGACTCTATCTCCCTTGGAGCGTTCGGCAGTGCAGAGTCGCTACCAAAACCTTAAGAGCGACAACGATAGCAATAAAGCACTCTTAGGGCCGCATTATGTCTATAGATATACGTGGTTCCTGCGTGGGTCGGACACCCTGATAGTATGTGTTCTAGGTACTCAGCGTCTGCATGACACGCTCTGCACCTATCACTGGGAACTTCTTGACATAAAATGCGCTCACGGTATGCTAAGGTGGACATCACACCGTCCTGGAATGCGAAAATAAAACCCTCTGTGAAAGTTTCCGTGCATTTTCTTGTCGAGTAGCTCTTGGTGAAAATTTTCAACCACTGCTTTCTTCACTTTGGTTTTTACAAGTGAAGCATCTAGATGAAGTAATGCACTTTCCTCACTTCTGATGTTAAAATTCAGGCCAAGGGTCTCGGCCGCTTTCTCCGCGGCTTTGTAAAGGAACGCTCCTTCGCCAATCATCTCGTGGTTCCAGACCATCTTTAGGAGAGGATCTCTGCCATTCGCAAAGATGTAAGCTGTACTTAGAACAATCCGGTTATGAAGGCACTGGAGATTCAGAAGTCCGCGTCCGCCTTGACGGCGTGAAATATATAATCGCGGAACTGTCGAATTGATATGCAAGCTTTTATGCATATGCATGATCTTACGTGTAATGACATCAAGGGCCTTAAGCTCGTTCTTCGTCGATTGAACTACCCCAAACGAGTAGAGTAGAACCGGGACGGCAAGCATGTTAGTCGCAGATACCTTGTTCAACGCCGACAGATTGGAAGACCAAATCTGTCCAAGAAGATGCTTTCATCTGCTTCGGAGATACTCCTTCACTGATGTTACGTCCTGAATGCGGTTTTGAGGCACGCCCAGGTATGTATAGGTCTCTCCAGTATTAAGGTGTCTGATAACACTTATATCCACAAGCTCAGGGTCCTTGGGAACGCCAGTAATCTTTCCTTTCTTCAGATAAATTTTGGCACACTTGTCCAAGCCAAAGTCCACCCCAATCTCTCCTGTGTAGTTCTTGACAATATTTATAGCAGTTTGAAGTTTGCCTCTACCAGAGGAATAGATCTTCAGGTCATCCATATAAAATACATGAGCGACCTTATACTCGCGCTGATTAGTGTCACCACAGAGGTATCCAGGAGAATTTCGTAGTGCGAGAGATAGAGGCAAAATTGTGATGCAAAAAAGCAAAGGGCTAATGGTATCACCTTGAAAGACGCCCCTCTGGAAGGTGACGTTGTTCGTTGTCACACGATAATTTCTAGATGAGATAGTAAATCTAGTTTTCCAAAGAGGCATCAATCTCTCTATGCATCTCACTATGTGTGGATGTACCTTCAAGCTTTCCAATAGACAGATGATAAGTCTATGAGAGGTTGAATCGAAAGCTTTCCGGTAGTCAATCCAGGCCATTGACAGGACGCGCTGATGGGCTGCAGCGTCTTTACAAACACACCTGTCAATTAGCAGGTTCTCTCGACAGCCTGCTACACCTTTTTTGGAGGCTCGTTGTTCGTACATCTCTCGCCATACAGGCTCAATTCGTCGAACAATCCTATTGTTGAGGACAGCTGTAAAGATCTTACACAGCGTGTTCAAACAAGTTATTGGCGTGTAATTCTCTGGGTTGGACAAGTTGCCTTTTTTTGGCAGGAGTATAGTGTGTCCTAACACCAGCCACTGCGGAATGGGCGTCTCCGACTTTAAATATGAGGTGAATATGCGGGCCAAATGTTGTTGTGTAAAAGTAAACTTCATCCACCAAAAGTTCTTGATACAATCTGGTCCAGCAGCGGAAAAGTTCGTCGTGCCGCTAAGTGCTTTTTTCACCTCTTCGGCAGTGATTGATGGACATTCCTCCTCTGATTTTATGAGGCTGTCGCAAAACTCCTTGAAGCGGATGATATTTTCAGTATCTTCTTTCAACTCTAGTGTTTTCGGGATCTTGCACACCTCTCTCCAAAAAGTCTCTACCTCCTTGGGCTTGGGTGGATTTTTGACAGAAACAGGTAGATCGCTGAAGAGGCGCGATGGGTCAGCGAGAAACTGTTGATTCTCCCTGATCCATCTCTCCTTCTTCTGTATTCTCCTCCTTGCGTCAGATAACAGCCGTATTTTGTCAACAATATGCTGCTTGATTGTCAGCAGCTTTGACTTGTTTAGTGTGTGATTCAAGATCCTTAGTTCTTGGGCGAACTTTCGAATCCTTTCCGTAAACGGTCTACCAGATGTTATGTAGTCAATCTCACATTGAGCACTGGACGCATTCTTTCTTGCCCATCCAATCTTCTTGTTCAGTTGATGCAAGCGTCTTTTGGTCTTTTGATCCAACGTTGGTTTCAGCTTTCGATTTGAATCAGCCAAAGTTCTCGCAGCACCATAAACTGAGCAATTGATGGTCCAAAGGTCGGACTCTTGCGAGATATCTCCACGAAGGAAGGCATCGATTTCAGCCAGATCTTGGGGCTTAGGAGGAACTTGCATGTTAACGTTCCTTCTAGTAATGAAATTGCGATCATCTCTCAGAAGGTGCCTGCTTTCTGCGGTTGGTCTCAATGTCGCTTTCTCATCTTCGTCTTTAGCTTGATAAAGCAGCGGCTGGAGAAGCGCTCCGCGTACATATCCATTTTTCCGGAGGTAGTCGGCTTGATTTCGCAAGGCTGATGCGAAACGTGCTGAAACTCTGGGTGTTTCTGGCACCACAGAGTGTGCATACGCGCCATAAAGCCTCCGCGAATAGGGATAATGCTGGCATCGTAGCAGTCTAGCACGTCATCCCTGAGTCGATCCGTCCACTGAATGTGGGCGTTTCGCCGGTTCGTCGTCGTGTTTCCATCTAAATTATTTTCAGCACCCCGAACTCTAGGCTGATCGGCATTGTTTGCTGACCCATTGTCGGGTGCTCTGCGCGTTCGATTGTCTTGAACCGCATCTACAACATTTTGGTGTTTTGGTGGTTTCATTGTTGTTCCCACGAGCAGCTAGGGAAAGGGTTAATCCATCCTTGTAGAGCCCCGCGTGCAAGGATAAGGCTGATACTCTGAGAGGTCGCCCGGTATCCCAGAGTCACCGTTTGAGACACCTAAATCAGGTGCCATTCAGCTTTCGGCACGGTTATTACGCGTTCGCTTAGGAGTTATTCCTTCGGGACCATCCCTGGACAATTGTCTGCGACTGTTTATGAATTATTGTAACCATATTCAGCAGAAACCCTTGGTACAGGAACCCTCTATCCGCAACCCGAGGACGCGTTCGGTGGCTTTGTCATAGGCCCTTCGGTTCTATTCTAAAGGAATCGAAACCGAAACCGAAAATATATATATATATATAAGAAGCATTCGAATAATTTCAATAGATATTTACCTAGAAGGTTTTAAGTTTTTGAAAAGATTAAAAAATATGAAAAAATTTGAGAACATTTTAACAATTTTTTGACAAAATGTAGATTTCTGAAGATTTGTTCATAAGATTCACAGAAAAATTTGAAACGATTTTTTCTTTAAAAAAAATTAATTTAAAGAAAACATTAAAAAGTATTTCGAAACATTCAAAAAGATTACTAACTTTGCCAAAAAGAATTCTGAAGATTGTAAGGTAATTATTTTAATTACTTAAATTAAAAAAAAAAATATTTAAGCAGAATTCGAATAATTTTAAAAGATATTTATCCAGAAGGTTTTAAGTTTTTGAAAATACTCAAAAATATTAAAAAATTGGAAAACATTTCAACAATTTTTTGACGATTTTTTATTCTAAATAATGAAATCTAAGAGAAAAATAAAACAGATTTCAAAACATTTCAAAAAATTTCCAAACAAAAAAGACATTGGAGGATTTTAAGGCAATTTTTTAAATCTAGAAAAATGTTTTAACAAATGTTAGAAAGAATTAATATATTTTAAAAGATGTTTAGGAACTTTAGAACTATGGAGAGATTAAACATATTTTAAAACTTGAAAAGATTTCCGAAGCTTCATAAAATATTTTTTAGTTCCTTCCAAACTTGTAAAAGTTCGAAACATATTTTAAACTAATTCCAATTTTTCCTAATATTCAGTAAAATCCTGTGAAATAATAATTTTAAAAAATGCTTTCAAACTTTTCTAGATCTTTCTTCGACAGATTTGGAAGTTTTAACTGTAATAATATGTAAATTATATTTTCGTAATTCTCGGCTCACACCTACGCAGGCATTCATTCTACTGATCGATTTTTCTTACAATAGAAATAGACCATAAAAGGAGGAACTTCCTAAAATTGATTAGGTATAACCAGGTATACGGACTATAGGCAAAGATGTAGGAGGTTCGTACTAGATTCCAGAACAATGCCTTACAGGTTTTCCCCGTATTGGAATGAGGGGTTTAAACTTTAAAATGACTTAAATAAATATGGATGGCCTGGCAGCGGGTGCCTTAAATATCTGGGTCATATATCTCTTAAACTTAGAACTATGTTGCAGAAAAGTTTGCAGTGTAATATTTAGGAATTTGCAGTCGTGTACGTTACATTCAAATATTTAGTACTTATATAACTGTTTTCTTCTATTTTATTTGAATAATTGTATAATTTAATGCAGTATTTTTTTTGGTATATTTTAGTTATATTTTTTAAACTATGTGATTCTAATTTCAAGGCAAGAGAGCCACCATTAATTCAAATTGTACAATAAAAAAATATTGTAACAAGCTATGAATAAAAAGTTGGTCACATTTTGAAATGTTCAAGCATTTTTATAAAATCAATATTTTTGTCTAGCAAACAATGGCACTACTAATAAACATTGAAGTTCTTGAAAGTATTATTGAAATTTTTTTCAAATATATGTATGATACCTTTAATTTTGTTTCGAAACACTATAAATCAGTAAAAATATATATGTATATCAGCTACAGATTGTATTAATTTATACAATCTGTAACTAACGGATGAAGCCAATTTGTCTATTTTTTAAGTAGATATTGCAAAAATAGTGTAAATTTCTAAAGTTTTCTTAAATTTTAGGTAATATCCTAAATCACCAACATTTTGTAATGTTCTTAGGTTTATTTTAAAGCTATTTTTCCACAGTATCGCAACATCTCATGAGCATAAATCTGAAAAATTTCCTATCACAGTGCAAGAACTTAAAGTTGTAACAAAAGAGTTGAAAGGATTTCAATATTCTCTGGGATGAGAAAAATATTGTTGTAAATATTTGAATCATATAACCATGAAGTTTCTGAAAAAATGTCCGTGAAAATATATATTTATTTAATTTTTATTCTGATTTGCCTACAGATAAGTGATCGTCCATATATTACGTAAGACGTTTTTCTTTCGTTTAAATAAACAAGAGAATAAAATTGCTGTGAATTTGAGAATGACACAACGATATAAACAAAAAAACGTCTTACGTAATATATGGACGATCAAAGATGTTTTCAATTATTTCCAACTTTTTTATTAAACACTTAAGCTCTTATACACTGTAATAGGATTTTTTTTTAGATTTATGTTCATAAGCTGTTGCGATACTGTGGAAAAATAACTTTAAAATGAGCCAAAGAATATTACAAAATGTTGATTATTTCGGGTATTACCTAACCCTACTAAGAAAAAGTCAGGAAGTCAGAATTCATGAGAATTGTTCAGAAATCGTCAGAGCTTGGGTTCGAAGGATAATCCTTTTATTAGGGGTCCAAGAATAGAAAGCCATAAAACCGAATCCCTTTCATATTTCCCAGATTATTCATATTATTTATTTATATTTATTTATGCATATTCTCTTTTTACTTATATTCAATTATTATTATGTATATATTAAATTACTCTGAAGGTGAATCTGAAAATTTTTTCCGTTTTGACGTATCTCTTTCTCTTTAGAAGATACATTATATTTATCCTAATTTTAAATTTTGTAGGCAAATTTTTAGGTATCTGAAATCGTCGAAACCCGTAGATTCTGAATTTCCAACTTTTGAATCTGTATATGCAACATTTAAAAAAATTTATTATCAATTTTTAGTCCTTTTGGGTTGGCCTACCTACTGTCCTAGCCGATGAGCTACCTGATAGGACTTGAATTAGCATATCTTCAGAAATAGTCAGACTCGCCAATAATGGTCAGGATGTTCAGGAATCGTCAGAACTTCTGACCATTTCTGACGACTCCTGACTTTTTTTTAGTAGGGAAAGTTTAAGAAAACATTAGAAACTTACACTATTTTTGCAATATCTACTAAAAAAATGGACAAATTGGCTCCTGTGCTCATTTCATACACAATTTTGAATTTTGAGAGCATTCAACATTTTGAAGTGAAAAAATTTTAGCTCTGTCATAATTAAAATTAAGAGAACTTATCATCAAATACGAGATGAACTTAAACTTTTGGCCGGTAGTGTATTATTATTTTTATTATTTATTTATTATTCAATATTCGAGTGGTAAATAAATATGCATTTAGCAATTTATGTCCTCTGGGCCTAGATGCGGCACGGGGTATAGTTCGAGGAACTAATTGTAGACGGCGCTCCCGGCGAAAATTGCCCGATCCCCCCATGCCTCTGAACCCGCATATTGCGCCAATCAACTCCTTTGCCCCCACACTCTTCACCCACCGTACAAGTCCATCAAATAGCCGATACTCAGTCGGTACATATTCGACCATATAAAATATAAATTTTATATCAAAGATTTTTTAAATTATCATTTTCAATTATTCGAATGAATTGCGCATCAAGGAAATGTGTAGAAGATAAGATGTACTCTTGAATTTAAATAAAATGTAATTGTTTCGTAATACATATTTTCAGCTGCTACATTTTTTATGGAAAAGATTAGTTATATTGCAATTAAAATTAACTGTTCATGAATAATGCAAGTGACAAATTTTCAATAGTGACTAATAATTAATAACCTTGTGATTGTATTACTCACATTTTTTTAAATACACTATTATTTGACTAAAGTCAATTTTTGTAATAATGTAGAAAATTGTTCTTTTGAAAAGGGGCAGTAGAAATTCTACTAAATGAAACTCTACTTTTGCAAATTCTACACCACTAATTCTACAGGCGAAAACTCTATACACAAGCGTATTTACTAAACAAATGAAATGTTTTAAATGTAAACTCAAAACGGTAAAATCAGACACCGTAAATTTGTACACAAAATAATTGAAATTTTCAGAGAATTATTTATTAAAATATTTGTGTAGAATTTTTTTTATTGTGTAGACTTTATTTAAATTCACAAAATTTAAAGTATTATTTTGTATAGAATTTTACGGTGCAGGATTCATAAACATATTGAGATGAAATTGAAAATAATCAATTTGTTTAATAAACATGATTGTGTAGAGTTCTCGCGCGTAGAATTAGCGATTTAGTTTTTAGATGTACAGTTAAATTTTATAGAATCACTACCACCAACAGCCATACCACGCTGAAAAAACCAGTTCTCGTCGGATCACTGAAGTTAAGCAGCGTTGGGCGCGGTTAGTACTTGGATGGGTGACCATTCGAGAATACTGCATGCTGTTGGCACACGTGGGTGTGGTGAGCCCACACTTGTAGTTGTATGTATTTATTCTCTCCCTTTTACGGGTTTGAGGGCCTCCGCTCCCTTCACAGTACGTTACAAAACCACTTATACTACCTTAATAATACTTACTACCTAAATAATAATATTCTACTTATATTAACTTATTTACTATCGCTTTGTCTTGACCTAATTATTCTCGAGATTTGCTGACTATTGAGTTTCCTGGGCTGCCGTTTCCTCTTACCATTTCCGTTAACATGATTTTTCAAGCTTTATTTACATTAGTTTCCTTGACTAGGAGTACGCGCTTGGCCTTTCCCTACTACATGCCCTTTACTTTCTCTCATTTCTTCCAGTCTCATCATCCAGCTTGCCCCTTGTCCACTTCCATCCAAGATCCACCTTATCCTGTCATCCACACTCTCCCCACCTGTTTCATCCCCCGTACATCTTTCTAAAACATGCCCCCATGATTCTATCTCGTAATAACAAACTCTACATCTTCTTTCCTCTTCATCCATCCAGTACCTACACTCTCTCATTCCTTCTCCCATCCTAAATCGTATAACGTGGTTCCATTTACTCTCCTTTTTAATCTTTCTGAAATATTCTGGTTCTCCTTCAGCCTTCACTACCTTATAACACCTGTTATACTTAGATTCCACGATTTTTTTCCATCTTTCCTCCCCCTCCTTAATTATCAGTTCATTCTCTAACTCTTGCCATACTCTGACCTCTGCTCTTATATCGCATTCCCTCCTCCTATGTTGTCTCTCTTCCTCCCACCTTGATCCTTCTGTGTTACCCCTAGTCTCTTTGTTTACTACTTCCCTTAGACAAGCTTGTGCTATCCTGCTGCCCTCCCCCCTCTTTAGTTTCTCCTCAAAGTTCCATGCTCTCTTCATTTGTCTAATAACCATTTTACTTTTACTTAATTCCTCCCTCAACATGTATCCTGGGCAGCTCCAGCTCACTCCCATTACCCATCTCAAGAATCTCTCCTGCATACTTTCCACCCTCTTGTGCTCCTTCCATCCCCAGATCTCCACTCCGTAACTGAGGACTGACCATACCAACGCATCAAACATCCAGTCTCATTTTCCAATCATCTTTAAACCTTCTCTTCCCTATACCCCACACCTGCCCCATTACTTTAGTCGCACATTCTATCCTTCTCCTCACCTGCAGTTCAACCCCTCCTTTCGACTCAAACCAGAAGCCTAGGTAACTAAATTCCTCGACCTGTTCCACTTTCTCCCCGTACATCTTCCATTCATATTCCACCTTTGTCCTTCTCTTCCTAAACATCATCACCTTCGTCTTATTTACATTTACCGTTAAGTCTTTAATTCTCACATACTCCTCGAACACTCTCATTATGAGACTCATCCCTCTCTCGTCATCCGCTAATAAGACTATATCGTCTGCATATGCTAAGGAATATACTTTGCTATTTCCCAAAGCCGTTCCCCCTTTTCCTTTCTTCTCCAGTTTCTCCTCTAGATCTGACAACAAGAGACTGAATAGTAGTGGGCTCAATGGGCACCCTTGCCTGAGCCCCCTTCCACTCCAAAAAATCTCCCCTTTTTGTTTCCCAATCCTCACCCTTATCTTAGTCTCTTCGAATATCTCCTTTACCCTCTCGACCAACTCTTCGTCCACCCCCTTCTCTTTCATCACCTGCCATAACACCTTCCTGTTTACCGAGTCAAATGCCGCTTTAAAGTCTACAAATAAGGCCACTAACTTCCCTTTCTTCCTCCCTAAGTTCCTATTCACAAGATAATTCAGTACGTAGATGTTGTCTACTGTTCCCATCCCTTTCCTGAAGCCCGTCTGATTGTGTGTAATAATCCCTTTCTCGTCCACCTCCGTTTCTAATCTCTTTCTGAGAATCTCCGTATATATTTTGTAGCCCACCGACATAAGTGTGATTCCCCTATACTTCTCCACCTTCTTGCGCTCTCCTTTCTTAATTATCGGCACCACTAACCCTGTCCTCCATTCCTTAGGCCATCCCTCTCCTATCCAAACCTTTTTGCACACCTCCCACAATTCCTTTCTCACCCCTTCTCCTCCAAAACTCAAAGCCTCGTTCTCAATATCGTCCTCACCTGTTGCCTTGTTTCTTTTGAGCCTCCCTATCGCTCTATTAAATTCCTCCCTACGTATCCCATTATTGCTATCATCTTCCCCTTCTATTACTTTCCTCTTTTCCCCCAACACCTTATTTTCCACTCCTCCCAACAGTCGCTTAAAGTACTGGGTCCACTCATCCATCTCGATTTCCTCATTGATGCCCTTCCTTCCTCCTCTTTCCCTATTGATCACATCCCATTCCCTCCCTTCCCTGATTGATTTTTCCACCTCTTCCATATACCTACTTTTCTCCAACTGCCTTTTATCACTTAAAAATCTTTCATGTTCTCTCTTTCTCCTATTATATTCCTGTTTCCCTATCTCCCCTTTTCTCCACTTTTTTACATTTTCCTTCATTCTATCTTTACTCTCCTTACATTCTGCGTCCCACCATCCCCTCTTTATTCCCTCCTCTTCTCTTGGCCTTACCTCTTCTTTTATCCTCTCGGTTAGTTCTTTTATCTTTTCAAGGCGCGTGTCCACGTCTTCCCCTTCCATTCCTCTAATCTCCTCGTTCTCCATTCTTTCTTTAAATTCTCTCAATTTATCCTCTCCCCATCTACCCATTTTTACTTTCCTTTCGCCAGTTCTTACCCTTTTTTCGCTATGCCGCTTCCATCCTGAGCATTTCAATGTCGCTATTAGCGGTAAGTGTTCTGAGCCTATTTCATTACCTACTTCCATTTTATCCATTCTCTTCCTTATTCTTTCTTCTGCTAGAATGTAATCAATCACTGTCTCCCCTTTCCCTATAAAAGTCAATTCTCCTTCTTCATCTCCCCTTATATTTCCATTGCAGATAAACTACCCCTCCTCTCCTAACAAGTTCAAAAGAGTTTTACCCTCCCGATCTATCTCCCTGTGCTTGGAATTTCTTCGAAAAGTTTCGCTTTCTTCATCCCATATCTCCCCCCCTAACTCTCCTGTCCACGCGTTCAAATCTCCTCCTATCAAGACCAACTCTTCATTCCTTTCCTCCATCCATTCCCTTAATACTCTCCATCCTTCCTCTTCTCCTCTCCTTCTATACACACAAACGATCGCCACCTTCTCTTTTCCTACCTTTATTCTTCTCACCATCACGCCTTCCAGCTTTTCTTCTCGCTCTTCCACTCTTTCATTTCTCATCAGCTCCTTTTTAACCCCTGACACCATGCCTCCCATCGCTCTTCCCTTCTCATGTTCTTTTCTCGCTTCTTGCATTGCCCAAACATAACCCTTCGGCAACTTTCGTTTCAAGCCCTTCCAATCCTTTTCATCCACCCACGTTTCACTCAGCATTACCACGTCCCATTTTCCAATAGCCTCCCAGAACCCCTCGTTCTTGTTTTTTAGCCCTGACACATTCCAGAAAGCCACACTCACTCCTCTCTTTTTGTCCTTCCCCCTCCTCCTTACCGTGCTCAGTTTTTCTTCTCTGGTGGAAACCCCGCCCGCCTCTCCTACTCTCATTACCTTCGTTTACCCTTCTCTCAAGTATCGATCCCTCTGCTCTCAGCTCTTCTCTCTCTTCGTCCCAGATCCACTTCATCCCATTCACCCACAACCTGTCTTTTCCCATCCAAACATTACCCCCGTTCCTCCTCTCTATCCATGCTCTCCGTTCGATCATCCACTACCTCTTTCTCTCTCTCCATGTCAGGTCCTCTTCAATTCTTTCATTCCTACCCTTTAGTACCCTTTTCCGTTCCATAATTTCTCTCTTCTCCTCCTCGCTTCCCACTTTCACTATGAGCACACCTGTTTTCCCTTCTGTCTTTCTCCCCAGTACCTTCACTGCCTCCACTCTCACCTGAGCCCCAATATCATTCATCAGCTTCTCCACTTCTTCCTTTCCCGAGTCGCTTTCTACTGTCATTCCTTTAATTACTATGTTTCGCTTTCTTTTCATTTTCTCTTCTCCTTCTAGTCTTACTTCTATTTCATTCAGCCGTATGCGCATTCTCTCATTTTCTTCCTGCAGTTTCTTATCATCCTCCTTGACTACGTCTCCTAATCCCACCTCTTCCTTCTTTTCACTCTCGCATTCTAGTTTCCTGACCCTCTCCTCAATCAAACTCATTTCAGCTCTCCTTTCTTTCTCACTCTCTATCTGTTTACTCTCTATACTATCCAGTTTCCTAAACACCTCCTCTTTCTCGGCCTTCCACAGAACATCCCACTCCTCCCATTTCTTTCTCATTTTTTTCACTTCTTCCCTGACTTCTTCCCTATGCGTCCTCGCTCTGTCAAAACCTTTGCAGGTTTCCTCTCTGAGGCCTCTGATGAGTTTCTCGAGGCCTTCTAAACTACTCCCCCCTGACCTCCTTTCAGGTGGTGTTCTCTGCCTGATCTTATTGAGCGCTTTCTCATTTTCCCCTTCCTCATCTAACTGGTCTCTAACCCTTTTATTATCCTCCGACTGCTCCCCTTCGCTACTCGTGGTCGCTGGTTGTCGCCACTTATCAAAAAAGCCCTTAGCGTTCGTACTGTTTAAACTGTGCGCTCTTTGTAGCCTTTGCAGGTTCGTCGGTCTGCCTCGTTTGCTTGCTACCGTCTCTTCCCCCCCCCCCACCCTTATCGAGCTTTACGAATACCTCTGCCTCAACACTACTCTCATTGCTGACAATGCTACCTTCGATGTTCGCGCTCGCCTCATTCTCTTGCCTACATTCGCTGCTAATTCTCGACCCTCTCTCTGTATCCGTCTCCTGCTGCCCTCTCTCTGTCCTTTCTGGACTTCGTGTAACCAGCATTCTGCCGCGTATTCTTTCCTACGTCACGTTTTCTTTTCCCTCGCTTTCAATCCCCCATGCAAATCGTCCAATCTAGATCTGAAGCCACCACTCTAAAAAA
>CAKNYM010034476.1:0-15354 GCA_932195095.1 Andricus curvator
GCGCCCAACACTGCTTAACTTCAGTGATCTAACGGGAACTGGTGTTTCCAGCGTGGTATGGCCGTTGCCATATATATAATTATATATATATATTAGGGTGGTTCAAAAAAATCGACTATTTTTATTTTTTAAAAACCCCCACCTAAAAACTTCCGGAAAGGTGTGAAAAGACGCCTGTGAGAAGCAGAGCTCTTAATATTAATATTTAGAGGTCGCTCATCGCGAATTTCTATTTCCCACTTAAATAGCATGTGAAATTTTTTTTTTAATTTGGAATTTTGTAACTCTTGAATGACTTGATGAATTGCTAAGCCCACACCATATTCTTGTAGGGAATTTTACGCTCTACAAAAAAGGTCTCTTATGATTTTTTTTATAAATTTACTCCTTCAAAAGTTATTTAAGGTTAAAGTTGAACACATAATAAATTTATCGTTTTTTTTCTTAATTTTTGGCAAAAATTTGAAATTTATCACTGATTATCGTAACAGTTCTTTCGGATATTTTATATTTTTAAATTTTCTCTAAAAAAACAATAATCTAACTCAAATCATAACAAGAAAACATTAAAATGAGACGGTGGAAGAGATATGGGAGGATTTAAAAGAGAAAGTGAAAGGGTGCGTGCAAAAGAAGGTATTCAAAAAGAAGAAGAAAGGAATGGTGAAGCCGTGGTGGGATAGGGAATGTAAAAAGATGAAAAGAAAGGTGAAGAGGAAGTATAAGAAGTGGAAAGAGGGTACTGCGAAAAGGGAGGAGTACGTAGAAATGAGGAAGGGGTTTAGATTGATGTGTAAGAAGAAAGAACAGGAAAAGGAGAAAGAGATGGAGGAGGAGTTAGGAAATGTTAAGACAGAAGGGGACGTCTGGAAGATAATAAATAGGTTTAGGAAGCGTAGAGTAGGGATAAGCGACAAGATAGGGAGTGAGGAGTGGAGGGAGTTTTTTAAAGAATCATTTCAGGGCTCAGATTCAAGGAAGAGAGATGATGGGAGTAGAAGAACGGGGGAGGCAGAGATGCAGGAGTTGAATGACGAGGAGATAGAGAAACAGATAAGGAAGTTAAAAAGGTCAAAATCAGCAGGGCTGGATAGGCTAGAGAACGAAGCATGGCTGTTTAGTACACAGGAGGTTAGGGAGAGGCTGAAGGAGGTAGTGAAGAAAGTATGGAGGGGGGAGGGATTCCTACGAGGGTGGAGAGAAGGATTAATAGTGCCTCTGTATAAGAAAGGAGAGAGGGATAGGCAGGAAAATTATAGGGGGATTACGCTAATGAATACGGCGTATAAAGTATACGCGATGGTAGTAGCGGAGAGGCTGCGGAAGGATGTCGAGGGGAAAGGAATATTGCCAGAGACGCAGGCGGACTTTAGGGCAGGTAAGAGTACTATCGACAATATCTACGTTCTGCAGCACGTGGTGGATAGAGAATTAGCGAAGAAGGGATCGAGAGTGTACGCGTTTTTTGTGGATCTAAAAGGCGCGTTTCCGTCGGTGGATAGGGGGAGGTTGTGGGAGGCGATGCAGGAGAGGGGAGTGGAGAGAGGCCTGATCGAGAGGGTAAGGGAGATATATGAAGAAACCAAAGATAAGGTAAGAGGAGGACAGGGGATTTCGGAGGGATTCTGGATGGATAGGGGGTTAAGACAAGGGTGTCCGCTTAGCCCGACGCTTTTTGCGATTTTAATTGCGGATATGGAAAGTAAGCTGGAGGCCGGAGTGGTAGGAGGAGTCAGGATAGGAGGGGTTAGAATTTGGTCGCTAGCGTATGCAGATGACATAGTGTTGTTGGCAAAAAGCGAGGAGGCCTTAAAGGAAATGATGAAGAGGTTGAGAAGATACCTGGATAAGAACAGGTTAGAACTGAATGCGGAAAAGTCCAAGGTTATGGTTTTCAGAAAAGGAGGTGGAAGGGATAAGGAAGGGGAGTGGAAGTGGAAGGGAAAGGCGGTGCAGGCGGTGAAAGAGTTTGTGTACCTGGGCTTCTTGTTTCGGAGGAATGGCGGAGTGGATGGTCACATAAAAGAGAGAGTGAGGAGGGCAAATGTGGTGATGAGGCAGGTGTGGGGGTTGGGAAAGAAGTTATTCGCAGATGATTTTGGAAGGAGAATGAAATTGTTTGACTCACTAGTGATGAGTGTGCTATTGTATGGAGTAGAGGTGTGGGGGTGGAAGGAAAGCGAAGAGGTAAATAGGATACAGGAGAGGTATGTAAAGTGGACACTGGGGTTGGCAAGGAACACGCCTAATTATATTGTCAGGAGGGAGACGGGGAGAACGAGTGTAGGGATTCTAGCGGGGAGTCGAGCGTGTAAATATGAGGAGAAATTTTTGGAAGAGGGGGGAAGTAAGCTGGTTAGGGAGTGTTGGTGGGAGAAGGAGAACAGGAGAGGGGGAGGGAAGATGGAGGTTGAAAGAGAAAGGTATTTTAGAACGAATGGACTGCATATGGATGAATTGAGAAGGATGCATGAGGAAGGAAGGAAGGTATATGAGTTGGTTAAGAAAAACAGCATGGAGAGAGAGAAGACAGCAGGGGAAGAGAGAATAAGAGAGACAAGGTTTAATGGGAACTATGTGTGGATTATGCCAAAGGCGAGAGCGCAATATTTGTGTGAGAAAGGAGAGAAAGGAAGTCAGGAGCTTATAGCGAGGATGAGATGTGGTTGCATGGAGGGTTTCAATAGGTTCTGGCTCGTTAGGGAAAAGAGGATGTGTGAACTATGTGGGAAGGGGGAGGCAAGAGTGGAGCACTGGTTGGAGGAGTGCGTGGAGGTGGAAAGGAGTGGGATAAGCATGGAGGTATTGATGCATGAAAGGGGGGACAAAAGGGCAGTAGCATGGGTGAAGGGAGTATTGGGTAAGATGGAGAAGAAGAGAAGGAAGGAGGAAGAGGAATGGAGAAGGAAAGATTGTAAATAGAGGAGGAAGTAAATATAAGTAATTGTAAATATTGTAAATAGTAGATAAGTATTAGGTATTAGTCGCGGAGGCAGAGTTTGGTAATGCGAGGCAAGCAAGAAAGTAGGGACATGCGAGCGAGGCGAGGCGAAGCGAGGAAGGCAATGCGATAAGAGCGAGCGGCGTTAGATATAAGGTGTGGAAGGATGTTAGTTTTAAGGGTTAGTTGTAAGAAAATTCTGTAAAAAATGGAAGTGTAAGCAAGTCAATTTTTTAAGGCCAGCAGGCTAAAAAATAAACGTTTATCTCTATTAATATTTAAAATTGTTTATATTGAATTTTATTTTTATACTATACTAAATACAAAACAGTATGTTTCTAAAAGTGACGTCTTTTCATTAGTATCTGAACTATCTTGATACTTAATAGATGAAAACTACTATTTTAATAAGAAATAAGCAGGTAATACATAAAGATACTGAGCTTTTCGATTTAAAAATTGTTAAACGATCTTTTTTTTCAAAGAAAATTATAAACTATAAAATTTCCGAAAAAAAAGATTACGATAAATAGTGATAAATTTCAAATTTTTTCCAAAAATTAAGGAAAGAAACGATAAATTTATTATGTGTCCAACTTTAACCTTGAATAACTTTCGAAGGAGTGAATTGACTTCCGTTTCTGGCATGAAAGTGTAAGGTAGCGGTAATTGAGTGGTGCTAATTGTAGTGAGTTTGCAGTGGAATTGGAGGTGAGTTGATGGGACGAGTGTGTTGGATGGTTTTGTGAGTGAGGGTTTGTATGTTTAAAATAATTAAAGTGAAGATTTGTGTGATATTTCGAGAGATTGAGACTATTTTGGGTAGGCTGAGAGGTTTAGCGTGAGGAGCAAGGTGGGGAGACAGGTGCAGCCGAGTAGCGGCGACAGGGAGGGATAGGGAGAGAGAAGCACGGAAGAAGGTACGGTAGCAGGTTGAGGTAGCGCTGTGGTGACAGTAACTACGCGGTACGCAAGTTACGCTTTAATGGATTCTGTCGAGGACGTATTCTACACGCCGAAAAGTGAGACAAAAAGAAGGGGTCAGTATGAGAAAACGGTAGAGAAGGAGAGACTGAGGGCAGATAGTTTTGGCTCAATCGAACCGTTTATAAATAGGAAGAGGGATAGGGCAGAAAGAGGAAGTAGCGAAGACAAGTTAGAAGTAGGGTCCACCCTGAAAGCCCCGAAAATGATCAGAACACCACCGGGAAAAGAACAGAATAGAGCGGGGGAGAAAGACAAGGGCAAAGAAGAAGACAAAGTTGAACCTAGAGGGCCGATAGAATTTGAAAAGTTAAAGTTAGAAGAATTGCGTCAAATGATGATAGAGGTAATACAGATGAACGAAAAACGACAGGAAGAAGGAGGAGAGGAAATAAAACAAGAAATTAGGAAAGAAATGGCCGAACTTAGAAAAGAGATGCGAAAATGGGAAGAAGTTCGAGAAAATTTAGAAAAAAGGATGCAGATTTTAGAACAAAGATTAGAAAAACAGGATGAGCATAATAAAAAGGTAGCACAAATAGAGGGTAGGATAGTGAAGATCGAAAAATCAAAACTAGAGTTTAATGTAGGGGAGAGTGGGAATAATGAAAGGGAAAGGATAAGGGAAATAGAAAGAAGATTAGAAAGGAAAGAAAGAGATGAAAGGAAAAGAAACATAGTGATAAAGGGTCTAAGATTAGAAGGAAAGGAATTGAAAGAAGGAGTGGAAAATGTGCTAAAAAGGATAGATGCTAAAGTAGAGATAGAGGAAATGCGAAGTGTAGGAAAGGAAACGCGAAGAGGAGAGAAAATGGTACTAGTGAAGCTGAAGAAATGGGAACATAAAAGGGAAGTGATGACAAAGAAGAGGTTGTTATATGGAAGCTCGGAGAGAATAGAGGACGATTTGACATGGGCAGAAAGGAATATGCAGTATAAGTTAAGGCAAATAGCGGAAGAGGAAAGAAGTAAGGGAAAAAGAACGTGGGTTAAGTATGGCAGAATACAGCTAGAAGGAGTATGGTGGGATTGGGACGAAGAAAGTGAACAGATAGTAAGAAATGAGGTACCGGGAAACTAGGAGAGAAAGGAACGGGAGAAAGGAAAATAAGAAATAGTAAGAAGCAAAGAGAGACGAGACATGAAGGTAGGGAAGAATGGAGGATATGTTACTGGAATATAGCAGGATTGGAGAGAAAGGATAGGGAGTTTATGAGAAATTTGGCAGAATGGGATGTAGTAGTAATGATGGAGACGTGGCTAGATGGAAAGGGATGGGAAAGAGTAAGGGAACGGTTACCAAGAGGTTACAAATGGCAATGTCAAAATGCAAAGAGGAAGAATAAAAAAGGCAGAGCAATGGGAGGAATGGTGATGGGAGTAAGGAACGAATGTATAACAGGGAAGGATGAGAAAGAGATGAAAGAACGAAAAGAAGGGTTAATAATAGAAGAGGTAAAGATGGGCGGAGAGAAGTGGAAGATAGTGGGGGTTTATGTGAACGGTGACATGCAGGAGAAATTAGAGGAGATGAAAGAAATGATTGAAGAAAATAAAGAAGAGATTAGGCTTATAATAGGGGGAGATTTCAATGCCAGAACAGGAGATAGAGGAGGAAGGGAATGGGGAGGAGAGAGAGGAAGAAAATCCAAAGACAAGATACTAAATGGGGAGGGAAAGAAATTGTTAAAGAGCTTGGAGGAGTTGGGATGGTTTATCTTAAACGGAAATATAGAGGGAGATGAGGAAGGGGAATATACACGCTCAGGAGGTGAAAGGGGAACGGTAATTGATTATGTGATAGTAGATGATGAGGTAAGAGAGATGGTCAAGAAACTAGAGGTAGGGGATTATATAGATTCGGATCAATTTCCCATAATAGTGACATTAGAGGGAGAAAAAAGTAATAATATGGATAAAAAGGAAGCAAAGGTAAAAAGAGCAGGAAAAGGGGATTGGTCAAGGGAAGGAAAAGAACAGTTTAAAGAAAAGGTCAGAAATATCAAAATGGGAGAGGGAAATGTGGACGAGGAGATGGAAATAATGATAGGAGAAATAAAAAGAGGATTAGAGTGCACAAGCAAAAAAGAAATAAATAAAGGGGGAAATATAAGTGGATGGGATGAGGAATGTAAAGAAAAAAAGAAGGAGGTCAGAAAGGAACTAAGAAAATGGAGAAAAGAAAAAAGTAGTGGAGAAGAATATAGGAGAAAAAAGAAGGAGTATACGGAGTTGTGTCATCAAAAGAAAGAGGAGGAGAATAAAAGGTTTGAGGCAGAGGCGGAGAAGGCTAGGACGGAAGAAGAGGTTTGGAAGGTAGTAAATAAAGAGAGAAAAAGAAGAAAAAGAGTAAATCAGGATATTGAAATGGTAGAATGGAAAAAATATTTTATGGATTTGCTAGGAGGAGTAGAGAGAAAAGTTAGGAAAGGAGCGAAACATGGTAGAGAAAGAGATGAGGAAGAGGATATAACAAGGGAAGAAGTAGGCAAGGTGTTAGGAATAATGAAAGATGGAAAGGCACCTGGCATAGATGAGATTCCAAATGAAGTCTGGAAATATGGGGGGACAGAACTAAAGGAATGGGCATGGATAATGTGTAATAGAGTATGGAGAGGAGAAGGGTGGCCAGAGTTATGGAAAGAAGGAGTAGTGGTACCCATAGTGAAGAAAGGCAAAGGGGAGGAGGTTAAAGATTATAGGGGTGTAACGCTAATGCCAACATTGTATAAAGTATATGTAACTGTTTTGTCGGAGAGATTGAAGAAAGAAGTTGAGGAAAAAAAGATACAGCCACCGAATCAGACAGGGTTTAGAAAAGGAATGGGGGTTATGGACAACATATATGTTCTGAATTATCTGATAAATAAAAGGATTAAAAGGGAGAAAGGGACAATGATAGCAATATTCGTGGACTTAAAGGCGGCATTCGACTCATTGGACAGAGTCGAGCTAGAAAAAGTTATGATGAAAAGGGGTATACGACAGGGCTTAATAAAGAGAGTATCGGAAATCTTCAGAGAGACAAAAAGCAGGGTAAAGGTAGGAGAGCAAGTAGGAGAAAGTTTCTGGTTAGTTAGAGGAGTAAGGCAAGGATGTCCCCTGAGTCCACCTTTATTCAATATATTAATCGCAGACCTAGAAGAAGAAATGAAGAGAAAGGGATGGGTAGGAGTTAGGATGGGAGAAGAAAAGATATATACACTGGCATACGCGGACGATATAGTGTTGATGGCAGAGGATGAAGAAGGGATGACAGGCTTAATTACAGGATTGGAGAAATATTTAGATGGGAAAAAATTGAATTTAAATGTAGAAAAGACAAAGATAATGAGGTTTAGAAAAGGAGGGGGAAGAAAGAAAGAATGGACTGGGAGATGGAAGGGAGTAAAGTTAGAAGAAGTAAAGGAGTTTAAATATTTGGGATATACCTTGCAAATGAATGGAGATCATAGAGTTCATATAAGAGAAAGGATACAAAAAGCGGCAGGGATAATGAAACAGATATGGGGAATAGGAAAAAGAAGGTTCAAGAAAGACTGAAGAAGGAGAATGTGGTTATTTGATACGCTGGTATGGCCGGTAATAGGTTACGGAGCGGAGATATGGGGATGGAAGGAAAGGAAAGAGATTGAAAGTTTACATGAAAGGTATGTCAGGTGGACGCTAGGAGTAGACTGGAGGACGCCTGGATATATGGTGAGAGAAGAAGCACAGAGAGATAAATTAAGTACTAGAGCGGGTAAGAGAGCATGGCAATTTGAGATGAAGTTAAGGGAGGGGACGGGAGGGGAGTTAGCGAAAAAGTGCTTGAAGGAGGTAGAAGAAAGGAGCGGGAGGCCAGTAGAACTAACAAGATGGGAAGAAGAAAGGAGGGAGTTTTTTAGTGCTAGAGATATAGGAGAGGGAAGTGGAGTAAGCTATGAAGAATTGGAGAGAAGGGACAGGGAAAGACAATTAATCGAAAGATGGGGAATGATTGAGGAATCAAAATATAATAAATGGTATAAGTTGATAAAAAAGGAAGGAGTACCAAAGTATTTAGAAAAGGGATGGGGAGAGAAATGATGGACCAGAATAGCAAGATTTAGATTGGGAAACGAGGTAAGGGAGGGGATGTATTGGGAAAAGGAAGAGAACAGAAAGTGCAGAATATGTGAATGGGAGGAGGAAACATGGGAGCATGTATGGGACGGATGTAGGAGAGGAATGGCAGATAAAGGAAGCTGGCAAGAGAATGTGGTGAATATTCTAGGTGAGGATGGAATGGGTGAGGAGTGGATGAAGGAGTTGGAGGGGGCTAGAGGGGCGAATGAGAAAGAATGAAAGAATGGATATGGAAAAATGACAAAATGAGAATGAGACAGAAGAGAAGTGCGAGTGAAGGACAAAGGAAACGGAAGTCGCATAGATTAGAAGCGTAAAGGTCTGTAATTAGTTACATGTAGATATTATGTAATAGTATAAGTAGATTAAGATGCGGATGCGTTCGCTCTCACTCGCTCGCTCTCTCGCTTTCGATCGCTCGCTCACTCTTCCGACAGTAAATTGGCGCTAGATTAATATAGAAGTAAGGAGATAGATATAAGAGTTGATGTAAATTTTTGTAAATAGTAAGAATAAGATAATATAAAGTTTGTAGATGGTCTTGTAAGAAACGGAGGTCATGTAAACCCTTAGGGGACACATTATGAATAAAAAAGAAGGAGTGAATTTATGAAAAAATCATAAGAGACCTTTGTAGTAGGGCGTCAAATTCCCTACAAGAATATGGTATGGGCTTAGCAATTCATGAAGTCATTCAAGAGTTACAAAATTCCAAATTAACAAAAAAAAAATTGCACATGCTATTTAAATGGGAAATAGAAATTCGCGACAAGCGACCTCTAAATATTAATATTAAGAGCTCTGCTTTTCACAGGCGTCTTTTTACACCTTTCCAGAAGTTTTTAAGTGGGGGTTTTGAAAAAAAATAGTCGATTTTTTTTAACCACCCTAATATATATATTGGTATATGAAGGGCCTATGACAAAGCCACAGAACGCGTCCTCGGGTTGCAGATAGACGGTCCCTGTACCAAGAGTTTCTGCTGAATATGGTTACAATAATTAATAAGCAGTCGCGGACAATTGTCCAGGGATGGTCCCGAAGGAATAACCCCTAAGCGGAGGCGTAACAACCGTGCCGAAAGCTGAATGGCACCTAGGTGAAGTGTCTTAACGGTGACTCTGGGATAACGGGCGACCTCTCAGAGTATGCAGCCTTATCCTTGCACGCGGGGCTCTACAAGGATGGACAAACCCTTTCCCTAGCTTCTCGTGGGTACAACAACGACACCACCAAAACACCAAAAAGTTGTAGATGTGGTTCAAAACGACCGAATGCGCAGAGCACCCGACAATGGGTCGGCAAACAATGCCGATCATCCTAGAGTTCGGGGTGCTGAAAATAATTTAGATGGAAACACGACGACGAACCGGCAAAACGCCCACATTCAGTGGATGGATCAACTCAAGGATGACTTGCTAGAATGTTACGATGCCAGCATTATCCCTGTTCACCGAGGCTTTATGGCGTGTATGCACACTCTGTGGTGCCAGAAACACCCAGAGCTTCAGCACGTTTCGATTCAGTCTTTGCAAAATCAAGCCGAGTACCTCCGAAAAAATATATATGTAAGCGGAGCGCTTCCCCAACCGATGCTTGATCAAGCTGCAGACGCAGATGAGGAAGCGACATTGAGACCAACCGCGGAAAGCAGGCACCTTCTGAGAGATGATCGCGATTTCAGGACGAGGAACATTAACATGCAAGTTCCTCCTGAGCCCCAAGATCTGGCTGAAATGGATGCCTCCCTTCGTTGAGATATCTCGCAAGAGACATCCGTGGTCCCGTGTTCAATATGTGATTGACTACATAACATCTGGTAGACTGTTCACGGAAAGGGTTCGAAACTTCGCCCAAGAACTGAAGCTCTACAATCACACACTGAACAAGTCAAAGCTGCTGACAATCATGCAGCATATTGTTGACAAAATATGGACGTTATCTGACGCAAGGTGGAGAATATTGAAGAGGGAGAGATGGATCAGGGAGAATCAAAAGTTTCTCGCTGACCCATCGCGCTTCTGTAAAAAATCCACCCAAGCCCAAGAAGGTAGAGAGTTTTTGGAGAGAGGTATACAAGATCCCGAAAACCCTAGAGTTGAAAAAAGATACTGACAATATCATCCGCTTCAAGGAGTTTTGCGACCTCATAAAATCTGAGGAGGAATGTCCATCAATCGCTACCGAAGAGGTTAAAAAAACACTTAGAGGCACAAAGAACTATTCCGCTGCTGGACCAGACTGTATCAAGAATTTCTGGTGGAAGAAGTTTACTTTTACACACCAAAATTTGGCCTGCATATTCACCTAATATTTAAAGTCGGAGACGCCCATTCAGCAGTGGCTGGTGTTAGGACGCACTATACTCCTGCCGAAAAAGGCAACTTGTCCAACCCAGAGAATTACAGGCCAATAACTTGTTCGAACACACTGTATGAGATCTTTACGGCTGTCCTAAACAACAGGATTGTTCGACGAATTGAGCCTGTGTGGCAAGAGATGTACGTTAAACGTGACTCGAAGAAAGGTGTAGCAGGCTGTCGAGAGAACCTGCTAATTGACAGGTGTGTCTGTAAAGACGCTGCAGCCCATCAGCGCGTTCTGTTAATGGCCTGTATTGACTAGCGGAAAGCTTTCGATTCAATCTCTCATAGACTTATCATCTGTCTGTTGGAAAGCTTGAAGGTACATCCACACATAGTGAGATGCATAGAGAAATTGATGCCTCTTTGGAAAACTATATTTGCTATCTCATCTAGAAATTATCGTGTGGTAACGAACAACGTCACCTTCCAAAGGGGCGTCTTTCACGGTGATAACAAGAGCCCTTTGCTTTTTTGCATCACACTCCTGCCTCTATCTCTCGCACTAAGAAATTCTTCTGCATACCTCTGTGGCGACACTAATCAGCGCGAGCATAAGGTCACTCATGTATTTTATATGGATGATCTGAAGATCTATGCCTCTGGTAAAAGCAAACTTCAAACTGCTATAAATATCGTCAAGAAATATACAGGAGAGATTGGGATGGACTTTGGTTTGGACAAGTGTGCCAAAATTAATCTGAAGAAAGGAAAGATTACTGGCGTTCCCAAGGACCCTGAGCTCGTGGATATAAGTGCTATTAGGCATCTTAATACTGGAGAGATCTATATATACCTGGGCGTGCCTCAAAGCCGCATTCAGGACGAAACATCAGTGAAGGAGTCTCTCCGAAGCAGATAAAAGCATCTTCTTCGACAGATTTGGTCTTCCAATCTGTCGGCGTTGAACAAGGTATCTGCGACTAACATACTTGCCGGTTCTACTCTACTCGTTTGGGGTGGTTCAATGGACGAAGAACGAGCTTAAGGCCCTTGATATCACCACACTTAAGATCATGCATATGCACAAAAGCTTGCATATCAATTCGTCAGTTCCGCGATTATACATTTCACGCTGTCAAGGCGGACGCGGACTTCTGAATCTCTAGTGTCTTTATAACCGACTTGTTCTAAGTACAGCTTACATCGATGCGAATGGCAGAGATCCTCTCCTAAAAATGGTCAGCACCCACGAGATGATTGGCGAAGGAGCGTTCTTTTACAAAGCCGCGGAGCAAGTGGCCGAGACCCTTGGCCCGAATTTTACCATCAGAAGTGAGGAAAGTGCATTACTCCATCTATATGCCTCACTTCTAAAAGCCGAAGTAAAGAAAGCAGAGGTTGAAAAATTTCACCAAGAGCTCCTCGACAAGAAAATGCACGGAAACTCTCACAGAAATGTAGAAAAACAGTCCTTGTCGAAGGAGCAAACTTTTGCTTTCCTCAGATCATCAGGGCTTAATTCAGGTACAGGGGGTTTTATTTTCGCATGCCAGGAAGGTGTCATTTCCACCTTAGCATACCGTGACCGCATTTTATGTCAAGAAGTTCCAAGTGATAGGTGCAGAGCGTGTCATGCACACGCTGAGTACCTAGAACACATACTATCGGGGTGTCCGACCCACACAGGAACGACGTATATCTATTGACATAATGCGGCCCTACGAGTGCTTCATTACCATCTTTGTCGCTCTTACGGTGTTGGTCGCGACCCTGCCCTGCCGAATGCTCCAAGGGAGATAGAGTCAATTGTCAAAAACGAGAAGTGCCAAATTTTCTGAAACTACGATTTTCGGACAGCAGTCTTCGTTGCACACTCGAGGACTGACATCGTTCTCCAAGACTTCGAGAAACGAACTATATTCGTGATCGAATTCTCGGCTCTGTCTGAATACAAAATCACTGCCAAGGAGAAAGAAAAGGAGGAGAGGTATCAAGACCTTAAAAGAGAGCTGCAACAACGACTGTACCCAAAACATTCGGTACACGTAATTGTCTTTGTGATAGGTGCTCTTGGAGGTGCGAAACTATTACTGGTTCGTAACCTTAAAGCCATACCCTAGTGCCAAAAATATGCCAAGGCACTTGCGAGATGGATGCAGAAAGCTGTCATCCTTGGGTCGCTTCGTGTCCTCAAGACACACGAGGGTTTTGCCGGCCTGTCGTTGTGATTTCATCGTGCCCTGTGACCACCCATCTCGCGGTTGTGAGACGTGGCCATAAGTGTGATTTACCGCGGTTCTACTGGGAGCCGGTGTACATTTTTAGATGCAGAATGCGGTCGTGCTTGGGTTGCTCCATATCCTCAGGGTGCACGAGAATTTTGCCGAATCATCGTACAGAATCCGTCGCAGTCTGTAACCACCTATCTCACGGTCGTGAGACGTGGTTACGGCTGAAATTTTCCGGCGATTTCTCTGGGAGCGGGTGCAGTTTTTCAGATTAGCACCCACTCTCAGCGAAATCCCGCGGTTGTCCTTGCGGCAAACTTTTAATTATATAGAGTGTCCCAAGAGTATTGTCGTTCCTTGTTATGGCGGATAGGAAAAAAAATTCAAATTGAAATGTCCCAAAACATTTTTGGGTCCGGTGCATATTTAGGGTACTACAGGGCATTGAAATTACATGTAGGTGAACATCTAGTTTCAAGTGTGCGTGCGACGCCGAAAGCAATTCTCTTACGGCGGTAAATGAACCTTGCTTCGAGCATTAAAGAAAAACAAATGCGATTACGAATTTGTTTTTATGTTTAAATCAGGTGGGCTCAACTTTTTTTTGAACCGTAAAATAACTTTGCAAAAAATCACTGATCAGTGTAAATTTAGAAACTTAATACAAACAAAAATCCGAGATTCATACAATCAATATAATTACAATTCTATCAAAAATAGGAATAAAAATGAAAACATCTAGCTTCTCTTAAGACGGCTTGGACTTATTCCTTCTAAACACTTGGCTCCTGATAACAATTTCTTGGCGAGCGGTCTGATTGTGGGGAGGTTAATAGTGGTGTCCCTGAGGGATCCACGCTTGCACCCACTCTATTTATTATTTATACCTCTGAACGTGGTAGCGAACTTCGTCATTGCAACTATTACAAATATGCTGACGACTTTTAGCTTTAGCTTTCCGGGTGCAGGCGGATATTGATCTAGTGGTGCAGTGGGCCTTGATAAGTGGCCTCACTCTCAACCCTGCTAAAACTATGGCTATAATCATAGGACCTTCTTCCTCTTCATCACTTGAAACAATTGCAACCCTACCTCCTCTCTTGATCGATGGACGTCTTATCGTCTTTATGGAATCTGTGAATGATTTAGGCTATATTCTTAATCGCTCTCTTAGTTGGAATGAACAAGTTGCGGATATTTCAAGGAAAACCTTCAGAATCATCCAACAGCTTAACAGGAATAAAGAATCACTTCCTACTTCAACGCGTATCCTCATAGTTAAAAGCCTTATCCTTCCTTTCTTTGACTACGGTTTTGTGCAAAGGTCTTTTGTTATTCGTGGTTATCCTTAATTAAAAATATATATGAGTGTGTGTATGAATGCGTATTTACTCTTAAGTATGTATATTTGCGTATGTACATTTATAGTATCGTTCTTTTGATACCCCACATCTAATTATCTATTTATTATTATTATGTGTATTGTAGTTTATTTCTTTTTTTTTTATACCATTAAACCATTTCCCTTTCAGGGTAGGCGTGACACTACCCGATTCGGGTAGTGTTTCTAGGTTTTTCTTGTAGTTATAAATAACTACAAGTGTGGGCTCACCACACCCACGATGTGCCAACAGCACTCATGTCAGTATTCTTGAATGGTCACCCATCCAAGTACTAACCGCGTCCAAGGCTGCTTAACTTCAGTGATCTGACGAGAACTGGGTTTTTCAGCGTGGTATGGCCGTTGGCATCTTTACTCTTGTTAAATACCTATTTTTGATTTCAATCGTCAAATCAATCGCCGTCACATTGTAATTGTAATATGTATCACCTGTTCCTTATAGGGCTATTTAGCGCTGGGAACTTCACATAAATAAATACAAATAAAAATACAGAGAGAGACAGAGAGCAAGAGAGACAGACATCCAGAGAGACAGAGAGAAAGAGAGAAAGAGAGAGATTGATTGATACTTTAATTTTCCTGGGCTGAACCCTTAAGGACACAACAGTAAAAAATACATATATACACACACAGAACTTCACACATAAGAGATCCAATAAAATTTTTCTCCTACTTCCTACACTCATCCAGCCCAGCCCAGATGAATCTTATTCAAGAGTTTAATACCTTCGTTAATTTATGATCCTGCTCAGCTGAAATATCAGTGTACATTGCAAACAATAGTCGAAGGACGGCATTATAAGGGAACAGATCAGCTTAATTCTTAATTCCGTGAATAAAGAATTCTTATTAAACTGTCGTTGTTTAAGCGTAGAATAAACCTTTTTGGAGATGCTTCCAATCTCCTTATTCCAAGATAATGTAGAGGTTAACATTATTCCCACATTATTAGAGAGAAAAAGGAGGGAGAGGGAGAGGACTCGGCGCACTGCTGTTCCCAACTTCGTCTTTACTTTAGCTAAACATGTTTCCATAGATAACGCAAGAGTCTGGTTCAGCAAAGGCGCATCACTGGGCCCAGTGTGACTTTTACTACGGCAAACCATGTTTTAAGAGGAAAAGCCAGAATTTGGCCCGGACTCGGCGCACTGCTGTTCCCAACTTCGTCTTTACTTTGGCTAAACATGTTTCAATAGGAAAAGCCAGAGTCTGGCCCAGCAAAGGGGCATCACTGGGCCCAGTGTGACTTTTACTACAGAAAATCATGTTTTAAGAGAAAGAGCCAGAGTTTGGCCCGGACTCGGCGCACTCCTGTTCCAAACTTCGTCTTCACTTTGGATAAACATGTTTTAATAGGAAAAGCTAGAGTCTGGCGCAGAAAAGGCG
>CAKNYM010034480.1:0-11876 GCA_932195095.1 Andricus curvator
GGTTTCTTCTTCCTGGTTATCTTCCTCGTGATTGTATTCTCCAATTTTTGGATTTTCTTGCTGCCGATCAATAATTACTTCAATTTCATTCCTGGATTTTTCGTCTCCAGCAGTGCTTGAATTTTTTACTTCAAATATTTTCTTCATGGATCGCAACAAAATTTCATCATCAATGAAATTTTTATCTTCTGTACTTGACTGGAAGTTGTTCACAAAACTTACATCTCGACTTCGACGAATTATCCTTGTTTTCGGATCCCAGAGTCTGTAGGCTTTCGAGTCCGTTGAGTACCCTACAAAAATACATTTTATTGTTTTTGAATCAAATTTTCCTTTCTTTGTCTTATCAAGCATATATGCCGTGGAACCAAAAGATTGGAAGTATTTTACAGTAGGTATTTTCCCAGTCCAAGTTTGATAAGGAATTTCACCATTGAGACTTCGAGATGGACATCTGTTTCTTATGTATGCTGCAGTTAGGATAGCTTCTGCCCAAAATTTCTTGGAAATTCCTGATCTGAGAAGCATACATCGAGCCATTTCTACGAGTGTCCTATTACAGCGTTCAGCTACACCGTTTTGTTCAGGTGTATATTCAACTGTGAATTGATGCTGAATACCTTTTTCTTTTAAAAAATCTTCAAGTTTCCTAGATCGATATTCTTTTGCGTTGTCTGATCTGACGATCTTGATATTCCTTTCAGTTTGATTTTCTACTTTGTTCTTAAATTCTTTAAATTTTTCAAAGATTTCACTTTTGTGTTTTAGAAAAACAACTTCACAAAATCTGGTTTTATCATCAATGAAAGTTGCAAAATATGTGGAACCATTTAATGATTTTACTCGCATTGGGCCACAAATATCTGTATGTATTAATTCCAAAACTTGCGAACTTCGCGATGCTTCCTTCGGGAATGGTGACTGTGCTTTCTTACCTTGAATACAAATTTCACAGGTTGGCAAATTTTCTTTGCCTTTAACATTTATTCCGTGAACCTTCTTGTGACGAATTATATATTTCAGATCTTTTTCATTGAGATGTCCGAATTTTTCATGCCAATCTTGAAAAGACGTTGCTTTTGATCCTGCTATGTGAGCTTTTTCAATTTTTTCTTCTAAAAAATATAAATCACCATCCCTTTTTGCTTTAAATATTTCCATTCCATCTTTTAGATTAATTATGACAGCTTCCTTCTTCCGGAAAATTACTTCGAAGTTACGATCGGTTATTTTTGATACAGATAATAAATTTGACCGAAAATTAGGTACTAAAAGAGTATTTTGTAAATTAACTACAGTTTCTTCATTTACCTGAAGTTTCACATTTCCGATCCCTTCGATATTTGTTGAGTTGTCATCTGCCAAATTGACAGTTTTGGCAATAGATTTTTGTATTTCTTCGAATTTTACATCATCGGAGCACATGTGAGATGTTGCACCAGAATCCAAGCACCAACGATTTTCACCTTGATGAAAAATAGCTGTCATCGCAACCTCAGCTTGCTTGGACGATTCGCCCTTATTATTATCCCACCTTTTTGATCTGCAATCCCGTGCCCGATGTCCAACTTTTTTACATTTGTGACATCTAAAATTAAAAGCTTCTTCCTTTTCGTTATTTCTGGAAGATGGTTTATTTCCGTTGAATTTATTTTCTTTCCTTTTTGCGAATTTGGATACCAACATGGCTTCCGACGAATTTTCTTCGTGATTGTTCCTTCGAGCGTCATATTCCTCCTGCATCTTGATTTTTAATGCTTCTGGAGTTGGTAATATTTCACGTGAATCAATTGCAATTCTAAAAGATTCGTAAGTATCTGGTATACTGTACAGTAATAATACAGAAATCAACTCCTCATCTATTTTTACATTCATGTCTTCTAGCTTATTTACAGTTTCAAAGAAATTAGCAAGGTGATCATGCATATCATTAGAGACACTCATTTTATGGTGAATTAATTTCTTTAAAAGCATTGCCTTACGTGCTGGTCCTTGAGACTCATAGACATTTTGTAATTTTGTCCATACTTCCCTTGAAGTTCTGCATCCCTTGATGTGCTTCAACTCAACTGGACTCATCATAAGAATAACATCAGACATTGCCTTTGAATCAACGACATCCCAGGCAGTTGCTTCTGCTTCGACTGCAGGTCGAACATTCTTCCCATCAACATAGCCCCAGACGTCATTTCGGATCATCAGCGCCCTTGCTTGAATTTTCCAGGTGTCATAATTGTCTTTCGTGAGAGGCTCAATTTTTACAGAAGTATGACTCATTATTTCAACACTTTTCTCGACTTAAAGTTTTTACGACACGTAATACAAAAGTCTATACAGAGGCACAATCAGTTTGAAACTGTCACTAAACTGAAAATTTTACTTTTCGTAATTCTTTCCACTTATCTCGCTAAAACTTGCGCACTAAAAGTCTTCTAGGCCCATAACCTATTGGACAATTAACTTTATAAATGAGAAGGATTCATTTAAGTATTTAAATAAAGTTTATTTTATTATAAACTTGTGTCACGTTGCTCGGTTTTCAAAAGACAATATAAAACATTCGAAGTGATAAACGAGAAACAGTTTTCTAAAGTCTGAAGTTTGTTACAATGTTGAATTTAAATATCCAACAAATTCAAATCACTTGATCTCTCCGAAGTGCAAACTTGAATTCATTTAAATAGACCCTTCCTAACTTATATTCCAAAATGGATAATTCAAACAATTTTATGCACACATTTCTTGAAGGAATTAGGGTGAATTAAATACACTTCAAATCTATCCTGCTTTACGGAATACGAGAGAGATGTCATTAACGCTATATGAATAGCCGGAAATTACATTTTTGAGATAACCTATTCTATTTTTGTACATTGAAGCCTAAAGGGAAAATCAGGGATTAAAAATAATAGAATTATCTCCGCTTTTACGTTAGAATCAGAAAATTTTAATCTTATTCTATTCAAGCCTTCTTACCGGGTGAGTCATTAACCCCTCGGGTATAAGCGTAACTATTTAAAAATCGTTGCAATTTTTTCAGAACTTTGAAAATTTAAAATTCATTAAATAAATTTCTCTCTGTAAAAAGGAACGCCTTTAAACTCCACTGGGATTTGAGCCCAGGATCTTTCGTTTGCCGGACTGCTCAATTGGGTTGGTTAAAATAAGAATGGTATAATTTACAATTCGTTCTGAATCCAATGAAAAAGAACAGGCAGGAACTTAAAGAGACTTGAAAACGTAAGAAAGGAGGGACTAATTAATTAATTAACACAGATTTTAATAAGACAAAGTATTTAACCTTTAATCTTCATACAGGCGTAATACAAACTTTTAACGCAACGTACATAAAAATATTCTAGCACACAATACAATTTCAATTCATACCGAATCCTAAATTTACTCCTCAGAAATAAAGATTCCGCTTATCAATCTTAAATTCACATTTTTTATCTCTTTCACTCCTCAATAAAAATAATCTCATTTTCCAATTCAATCCTTCTCAATAATAAACACAAACAAGATCTCTCCATAAAAAGAAATGAGTAATTCCGTGAATAAATGCGCACAATTATTCAGCTCAGAATTATATATATGAGATCTACCTAATCATTGCAATGAATATTATGAATAATTTCGTACTTCAAGTCTTGCTTCAATCGCAACAAACACTTAAACTAATTTAAAATGGTAATGAATTTAATGAAAAGGGCGTGGGACAATGAGATGAAGTTTCTTATAACATCGAACTGGACCATTATGCAGAAAAATGAGGCGGATGAATATTCCCCAAATTTTATTTACCCTAATGTTCATTTTACCGAAAAAATTTACTATAATATTTAGCTAACCGAACTGTCAATTTGCCTAATTTTTATTCCTGCGAATTACCATTTGCCCTCAATTCTATTTCCCCAAATTTCTATTTGACATAATTTTCATTTTAGCGAATAAGCATTTACCATAATTTTGATTCTTCCGCATGATCATGCGTAACAGAAATATCATTTTTCACAAAAAGCGCGAAATTCAAATCAGGCAATCAGAAATTCGAGTTAGAAACTCTGGCCCATTGGAACTTCGTGCCACTATTTCCATGGAAACTGAAATTTATGTTAAGGGGTTCTTTTAGTTTCGAGGTTTCAAAAAATCGATTTTTTGAATATTTCAAATCTAGAAGTTATTAGAAATGTGCCCTGGCATAGCCGATTATATCGTAAGTTTTTCTAATCTTCATTATTTAGGTTTAAACGCGTTTACCCACAAGTTGTGTTTTAAAAAAGTTTTGGTAAGACTTCGACTAGAAATATTTGGAATATCGGGTCATTTTTTTTAATTGTTCAGCAGACATGTCGCTAGGTCAGGACACAAGCTTTGTAGAAATTGTTTTAAAAATGTGTATAGCCTTCATAAGCTCGAAAAAATAGGTCGAAACAAATTTGGTGTGTAAAAAAAGTCGGCCATTTTGAGAGATTTCGAAATTTTAAAAAACCCTTGTGTCCTGACCTAGCTAATATCATCAAAATTAAAGCCATATTTCACTTTTTTTGTTTTATGCAATCTAAATAGCCGAAGCCTCACCACAAAGTCGACAGTGACATATTTGCGGTGGCGCGGTGAAGTATGCTCCAAGGTCGTGGGTGTGGAAACAATTTTTTTTAAACATAATTTTTTTGAAGTCGAAGAATGTATCAGTAAATAGCAAAAAACCCTTTCCAGTTATCATATGTGACGCGATTTGAAGAAAGACCCCTAAGCGGCCAAAAATCGATTCTCTGATTTTTAATGTTTTACGCAGATTCAAACTTGCTCTTTATGATGGTATAGTTAAAAAATTCCATCATTAATCATTTATTCAGTACAAGCGAGTAAACATTGTCTTTCTATTGGCCCGTCGCCACTTCTCCTGCTTCTTCTCTAAAATTTACGTTTGGCAGCTTAGGGGTCTTTCTTCAGATCGCGTCACATATGTAGTTTCTTTGCAGTAAATTTCCAAAAATAAGCTCGAAATCATGGCTCGAAACTACAAGACCCCCTCAAATGACGATTCAGAAGAATAAAAATGATGACAATGTGGAAAAATAGAATTTGGGAGTATTCATACGTCTCCAAAAAAACTCGTGAAAAATGAGAAATTCACTGATTCTTTTACTTTACATAGATATTATTTCAAATATTGATGATTTTGCTAACTGTTGTTTTTATTTTTTGACCATGTGTGTGTATTAATAAAAAAGATGTTAGTTTTGTTGGTGTACAGATCCAATTTTATTGTTTACGAAACATTTAACGTTTCGCTCTTCGGTGAAGGGTCTCTACATGCGTATACACAAATATAACTTAATTAAAGATAATAACATAGAGCTGATTATAATATTTCATAAAACTATGTAAAAACCTTGTAATGAGCTCTGCATCATTACTTTGTATTTATGTTCCATTTAGCTGTACGCCTGAAGAGGCCCTTCGTCGAAGGGCGAAACGTTGAGCGTTTTGTAAACAAGATAATTGGACCAGTACACCAACAAAACTAACATCTTTTTTACTCATGATATAGTATGACTACTGAACTATAAGCTACCTTAGGCGCTAGTGAGAAATGTTTATAAATCCATCGGTTCAAGTGAGGGTATAACGTGATTGCTAAATACGTCATTCATGTCGGGAATTCCTTCGTTGTTATTATTATTGTTTCCACTCTCAGCAGCTGTATTGTTGGCGTTATTGTTGTCGTCAGAAACGTTCGGAATTTGACTCGGCGTATCCCTTGGAGATTGCAGAGGCCTCAGATACTTGTTCGGAGGTTCCCAAAGGACTAAGGCCATGGAGGGCCTCGCCCTGAAAGAGAGAATCTATTCAGTTTCTTTTTCGTTGAATACCATTCATTAATCAAATGAGCATTTATTGTATCAAACTAGATATACTCACAACTTCGATAAAAGCGACACTGGCAGAAGAGGTTCTTCTTTAAGTCGCTTGAGTTCTTCAGAAAAAACTAGCTTCGGCTGAGGTTTTTTCACCTGCTCTACTAGGCTCGTTCCATCCATTTCTAAATCAAAATCACTGACGAATTGATTATATCCTTGCTGCGGAAGGATAACTGATGTCGAGGGTTGTGAATCTGCAGTCGGTTGGTACTGGGGATCAATGTGCATTTGCCGGAAATGAGCAGCCATTTTCTCTTCAGTTATGAACTGTTTTGATCGACCACTGCAAACAGAGAGGAAACCTAATTTAATTTGAAGAATTTTCCCGACACTGCTATTTTAACGGTCAACCTTGGTGTGAATAATTCATTTACTCTTAGGTCGGCAATTAAATCTAACAGACAAACGAGGGGTTATCACACTTGAAATCTGGTGTACGAGCCTTCGTGAAATCATTGAAATCTTTGCAAAAACTTTTAAATCTCTTAAATATTTGCGAAATCATTGTGAAATATATTGCAATATTTGTGAAATCTGAAACTTTTCAAATATGTTACAATCTTCTGAAATCTTCTTAATCTTTCTGAACTCTTTAGAAAATCTTTGTGAAATTTTCAGCCGTCCTTTTAAATCTTTGTGAATTCATTAAAATCTTTTGAAATCTTTGTGATATTTTTTAATTCTTTTGGAATCTTTGAAATCCGGAAATCTGGTGTACACTCAAAAGTCGAGTGATCAACCCCTCATCACTTTGAGTTAAGGAGTTTCTTAACCTGTAGGACAGAATTAACCATTAGAATAATTACTGCTACACATTATAAATTTCAGAATAGGAACAAAAATTCTATTACTTTTATAAAAACAAGTCTCTGAGTTTTCTAGTTATTTTATCTAATATTCTATATCATGGCCTTCCTATTTTTTCATGCAGACACCTTGACACTTACGTATCAACCAAATCAGGCATTTCAAGTTTCCTCTTCTGATGTAAATTCAGGATCTTTGGCTGAGACCTTTCCCCAGTAAATCGCACCAAGTCTGGTTGTTGAAGAGATGGAATACTCCATGGCATAGAGAGTTGAGGAACCTGGGGAATTTGCATCCATTGTCCAGCTTCTTGAGGTGCGTTTTGTTGTTGCCCCATCATGTGTTGAAATATAGATTGTGGAGTGTGAAGCTGAGCACCACCCATGGCATTCTGGACCGGATGATTCATTAATTGATATTGAATGGGTATTGCCACCTTTCTTGAAAATTGAATTTTATATTAAAAATTAATCAAACTATGAGCAATTCTCTAGGACCTTTAGATTTGAATCTCATCTTATTTATTGGTGTCCAAGAACAGAAATCAAAATAATTAGCCTCAAGGCACATTCCATTGTGACGCAAACTAGGGTTTTAATGAAGTATTATTGGTAGTAATCAATGGCCTTTGTTCATTGTAAGTTACGCATATATATTTAGTACAGTCGTTGCATTTCGCCGTGCAACCACAGCCTCATCAGGACTATATCAGATAACGGAACATACCATGAAACACATTATCACACATATAAGACCTCTTTACGATGGACCACATGTGTTCATTATATCAAGATTTACGGTAGCGAATCATCGCCATGAACAAAAAAAAAAGCTACCGAGAATTCTTATCTGGAATATTCATGTATTTTAGACCTTTTTTTTGATTTTCGGTGCAATTCTTTACCGATTTCAATGAAACATAACAGCAGACTGACCAACCATTAAGAATAAGTTTAAGCTTGATTTTACGTTAATGCCTTGGAAAACGTGATATTTAAGCAAAAACAAAACCGTGAAAATAACCAATTTTTAACCCGAATCTAATCTATCCAACCGATTGACCTCAAACTTTAATGAAATGTCTATTGCAACATATTCTCGATACATATTGCAAGAATTTTTGATATCTTGAACAGTTTTTTAAATTTGACGTATTTCGTGAAAAAAAATGAAAATTCATAAATGACATAAATGATAAATTTTAAAAACTATTCAAGATATCAAAAATTCTTGAAATATATGTCGAGAATATGTTGCTACCGATTTCTCAGTGAAATTTAGTGTTAATCAGCTGGGTGGATTAGGCTACAGAGGTGAGCACAGGTGAAATATTTAATTTTTTTACAATCATTCAATAATAATGCATTTTTTATCCAAACTTTTTGCCTAATATTTTATCTCGAAATCTACGGCAACATGTTCTCGACATGTATTTTATGAAAATAAGATTTTTATTAATATAAAACTTTATTTAATCAGATTTTATGTTAAAAAATCGATTTTTTCACCAATGCACACCTCAATATCCTTATATATCGAACCGTTTTGTACCAAATTTGAGCAAGATGTCAGTAAAAATGGATTATCAATATATATTGCAGGAATTTTCGATATTTTGAAAAAAATTTATGATTTTACGTATTTAACGTAACAAACGAAAATTCAGAAATGACGTAAAAGCTGAAATTTTAAAAACATTTAAGATATCGAAAAATCTTGGGTTGGACAGATTATGCTGTATAGAGGTGAGCACAGGTGAAAAATTAATATTTGTTTAAATTTTATTTAATGAGCATCGGATATTTTCGTTGAACCAGGCCATCCTTTCTATTTTGACTTTAAGTTGAAGAATCCAATCCAATTGAAATTAAATAATGGTACAATTAAATTGAATTAAGGAATACATCGATTTAATTTATTTAACTTTTAACGAAAGTTCTTCAAAAGATTAATTAAAATTTGTTAATTTAGTTAATTATTAATTTAATGAAAATTGAATTAATTAAGCATACCTGAACTACGGACAGAAAGTTTGGGTACATTTTCTTTGACCGTTTGAAGATTCATACTTCACTTCAAATCCGAATATCTGTGCAGAATCTGAATCTATGAGTTTGTAAGTAGAATCATTTGAAAGATTAGAAAATCGTATGTCGTATCAGCTAACGTTGAAACTATTTTACTGAACGAGTCAAAAAATATTTAGTTTTAAAGTTAAAAGTTTTCTCTGCTAAATGAACATTTTGAAATCTTCAGTTCAACTCTTTGCCAAATCTAGAAAAGTGTTCCTAAACATTTGGAAAAATCGTAAGATCAGAAGTAAATCCCACTCTTTAAAACTAAATCAAAAGCACGATTAAACATCATGTAATAGCTGCTTATTCATAAAAAATATTTACTCGTGCAAAATTAATTTTTGTCAGCCAAAAGTCCGAGATTCGTCGCTAACCTTAATTTTTTTATAAGTTGCAACTTCAATTACATATACATACATATAATGGATTATGACGGAATTTAAAGTTGCACCTTATAAAAGAATGAAACTTAACGACGAATCTCGGACTTTTGGCTCCCAAAAACTAATATTGGCACGAGTAAATATTTTGTATGAATACTCAGTAATTACATAATATTTAATCGTGAGTTTGACTTAGATTTATAGAGTAGGATTTTTTCTTGATTTCCAGATTTTTTCAAATTTCTATGATCACTTTTCTGGACTTGGCAAAGAGTTGAAATGAAGACTTCAAAATGCTCATTCTGCTTAAAAAACGTTTAACATTGAAGGTACATATTTGTTGACTCGTTCATTAAAATAACTTCGACGTAGGCGAATTGAACGCGAAATTTCCTAATCATAAAAATGATATTCGTCTTTCACGTGAAGTTTGAATTTTTAAACGCTCAAAGGAAATAACCCAAACTTTCTGTCGGTAGTATATCTTATTCAGGAGAAAAATACAAAAAAACATTAAATCCCACCAAAAACATTTGTGATGCAAAAAATCTGCCAAGTACAACTACATGCATTTTTGAAATCAAAGTTGGCCAAGTAATTTTGAAAAGCCGTTTTAGACATTCTAAAACTTGACCCGCCAAGTTATTTGGCAGATTTTTTGCATCGCAAATATTTTTGGTGGGATTATACACTGAGAAAAAAAACATGACTGTGTAGCGTCCGGGCAGTAACAGTTCATGTCCAAAAGGAAAAGTTGGAGCTAGACATTACGCTGTCCTCACTGGACATGAAGCATTCGTGTCCAGAACGTACGCACTAATGTTTTGGACATAAATGAAACGCACAGGAGTCAGCGCTGCCTAGCCAGCAGTCACTCCTGTCCAACACAGAGCCACTACGCGCCACGGACATGAGCAGACCAGGTGCAAAATGTCACCTACTGCAAAATGCAGTTATCTTTCAAATTAATTTATTATAATGATTGTAAATACATTTGATAATTAAAGTTCGGTTCTAAGAAACTATTGCTATCGCTATTAGTTAGAATTAATTGCTATGAAAATTTTTAATTTTCTTATATTAGGAAAAAAAGTTTTCTCCAAATAGCCTCAAAACAAGATTTGAATCGACAAAACGATGGCCATTCTTAGATGTAAAGAGTTGAAAATACTCAACATATCATAATCAGAAGTTTGCGTCAACATGGTGTTTATTTTAAAAATCATAAAAAGCGAAAATAAACACCATGTTGACGCAAACTTCTGATTATGATTTGTTGAGTATTTTCAGCTCTCTAAATCTAAAAATGACCATCTTTTTGTCAATTCAAATCTTGTTTTGAAGATATTTCGAGAACACTATTTTTCCTAATATAAGAAAATTAAAAAATTGCATAGCAATTAATTCTATCTAATAGCAATAGTTTATTAGAAACGACCTTCAATTATCAAATGTATTTACAGTCATTATAATAAATTAATTTGAGAGACAACTGTATTTTACAGTACGTGACTTTTTGAACCTGGTCTGCTCATGTCCGCGGCGCGTAGTCGCTCCTGTGCTGGACAGGAGTGACTGCTGGCTAGGCAGCGCTGACTCCTGTGTGTTTCATTAATGTCCAAAACATGAGTGCATACGTTCTTTGCACGAATGGTTTATGTCCAGCGAGGACGGAGTAATGTCTAGCTCCAACTTTTCCTTTCGGACATAAACCGTTACTGCCCGGACGCTACACAGTCATGTTTTTTTTTCTCAGTGTATAATACTTAATTTACTTTATTTAAAAAAAAAATATATATATATATATATATATATACACGTAATTAAGTAAGCCTTTTCTTACTACCTCCTTTAGATATTTATCTTATAAAAGCCTGGTGAAGCTAGCCGTCCGCCAGCCAGCAGACAAATCCATAGGCGCGGGCGCTCAGCACTGTGCGCTGGAGCCCCCCATCTCACTTGTCCAGCAGCCAGCGAATGTTGAACATTCTAGTTCTAGTCAATCTTGTAATTATTATTTATAACAATTCTCATGTTTACACTATTGCTTAATGTTTGAGGCTGTGGCAGTGGCAATTCGGTTAATTTTCTTAAACAAAATCAAGTTTATTAATTTTTTTCTTGATGTTCTAGAAACAAAGTTTTTATACTTCCAATCGCTTCGGGAGTCGAATTAATTTTGTAAATAATTGTTTTAAATGACACATTCATGGTCATCAGGACTCCGATAAGTTATCTAGTAAATTTTTAAAAAATCCTACTGTCCGTTAAATAACTACGATGATCAACTTTTTCTACCAGCGTCATGCGACCACAATAATACGTGATCTATCGAGCTAGGGATTATGCCAGCAGTAATCGTCTGCTAGCTGTCGGATGGGAATTCTGGCTATTGTTAATAAATAATTGTAACTTTTTGCAATTGGATTTTGTTGAGGGAACACTACGGAACATTTTGGGACAATTTATTTATTGTTTGCAATTGTTTAAATGTTTATTTAACCACGGTAAAGTCGGAAGGTACTACCTTTCAAACAAATTATATTGCAATAATTTGTTTATAACAAATGTATACCTCAAACAACATTTATCTGCATTAAAAACATATTTTATGCATCCTAGATGTTTCTTTTGTTCATAAGATCCATTTAAGAATTTTTGTTCAAATTTTCATGCCAGCGGCT
>CAKNYM010034483.1:0-15839 GCA_932195095.1 Andricus curvator
AGAATTATATATAAAAAGAATACTTTTTTTACATTATTTCTACTATGATATATTAATTATAAGAAATTAAAAATACCATAAGCAGAAAATTCCATAGTAGAAATAATGTAAAAACAAAGTATTCTTTCCATATTTAATTCTTCAGAATATTTTTAAATTCTGAAAATTTTGTAAAAAACAACAAAACAGTATTGAAGTAAGAAGTAGAGTTATTCACTATGTTCATTTATAATAATTATCTCAACTAATATTATGATAAAAGAGAAAACATTATAAAATAGTTTCCGATAATTTATTTAATTTTGTAAAATGTCAGTGCGCGGTCCGTCTTATAGATTGAGAAGCGAAAATCTGTTGTTTTACTGATAAGCAAGTTATAAGTCGTCCTTCTTTTTTAATTTGAAACGGACCGCCTAAAAAATGTTGCGGAGGGGGCCTACACGTTTCTAGTTGTGCCACTGAACTTACTTACAATTTCAAATGGTAAGGCTAACAATCTCGCGCAGTGCTTATTGCAATGCGAAAAAGCAGATCGAACTCACTTGCAAAAGTCAAACTCACAATTCTTTGCTTACTATGAAAATTAGTTATTCATACAGTTTACATGTTCAAATGTACTATTTCAAATAGTTATTGAAGCTACTTGTTCTAGTAATCTTTCTTTTTACAATTTGAAGTAGTAATGCTGATTTTAGGTTTTGTATATTTTGAGATCACTATCTCATTCAGTATCAAAAACTATTTGAATTGTTTCTTGTACAATGCGAACAGTAAACTTCAAATTAACAATACATAAAAGTGAATCTAACTATCTACTTTTTTCCGTGTTTCGGGAGTAAAAGTTTACGTTCGGATAAATTTTAGATTAGACCGGACTATTTTCCATTTATAGTTCAACGAAAATAATTTCAGGTTTTGAATTCCGGACTAATTTCGGATCAAATCGGACTTTTTCTGGAGTTGAAATTTATGGTCCGGACAGACTCCGGAAATAATCAGACAAATTTCTGACTGTTTTCGTACAGTTTTCGGATTAGATCGGACATATTTCGGGAAAAATCGTGAATCGGATTGATTTCGGATAAATTCGGACCAATTTCGGAATCCGAAATTTTTAGCAGGGATAAGAAGGGTAACCGTAAGTAATTATTCCAGTAATGTCCCGGCAACGTACCGTTTAGCAGTAGTAAACTTGACTACCCTGTAAAAAGGAGAGCATTAAAGTGGATTATATGGCATTGAAAAAATTGTACACTTTAATGCCTATAAATCAACACAAATTCCGTTTTTGTCCGAATGTTTATTTAACGGCATTCGAATGCATTGATTGTATTCGATATATCCGGTCGGAAAAAGCATTAAATGGCATTCGACTTATTTGGTAATTCAACAGCATTGAACGGCATTAGTTCCATTCTATGCCTTCGATCGCTGAAGGCATTGCATGGCATTAAACTGATACGATCATTCAAGTGCATTTAATGGCATTAAATCAGCGGCATCACAAAGAAGCCACTTTAATGCCATAATTTTTTTGTGTGATTCAAAATGATTCGAACGAAAACTGTCTAATGCCATGAAGCGCGTTCGGACAAAAACGAAATTTGTTTGGATTTTTTTTTAAAGATTTTTGATTTTGAAAGATTTTTGAGATTGGCCAACAGCCATACCACGCTGAAAAAACCAGTTCTCGTCAGATCACTGAAGTTAAGCAGCGTTGGGCGCGGTTAGTACTTGGATGGGTGACCATTCGAGAAAACTGAGTGCTGTTGGCACATCGTGGGTGTGGTGAGCCCACACTTGTAGTTATTTTACTACAAGCTATCCACCTAGAAACACTACCCGAATCGGGTAGTGTCACGCCTACCCTGAAAGGGAAATGGCCTAATGGTATATTATAGGCATTAAAGTGTACGATTTTTTCAATACCATATAATCTACTTCAATGCTCTCCTTTTTACAGGGTATTCAGATGTACATTTTAAGATGTTAAATTTTATGTATTATTCTTACTTATTTCTATGCTTCTATTACACGATTGTGATTGTTTAAGAAAATGATAATTGTTTTAAATTATGTACAAATCTTATAGCTTCATATTGTTCATCAAGTTCATGCATGAATTTGTATGGTGTAAAACTGTTGACTGTGCGTTATCATGTGTTCATCACATTAGTCCAAATATAATTCATCAACCCCAAAATATTGCCGAAAATCATGCACCATTCATAAAAGGAGAATGCATCTTTTTATGAATGTTCTGTGCTTTGATGAGTTGGTAACCCGGTAACAAGGAGTTCATTGGAACGCATTGGAACGTTTCAATGCGTTTTAATTGCATTTTTGTCTGAATGCTTATTAATGCGCAAGGCGCAATGAAACGCATTAAAATAAAAACTTAACATGAACAGTATTAAAAGGCATTGGCATGAATGTGAAGTTAATGAAAGGGCATTTAATGGCATTGAAATGAAGGAAACTGAGTATATGCTACATAACGGAATAATTATGAAAAAAGCAAACTAAACAATTTAAAAAAAAAACTGTTTTATAATTATAAAAATTTAGGACCAGACAAACGTTTCTTAGTGCTTCTCATTTGATTTCCCAAATATCCAACTCGATATCGCGTTTCGTGTGAACGTAAGTTGGTTTTGAAAAAAATGTAAATAAAAATGTTGAGGTTATGCTCACATGGCCTTAAATTGAAAAGCTTTTCAACTTACCCGCTGATTTTAATATTACTCCCTCCTGTATGTCGACCTTTCCGCCGTTATTCAGAGAGACGAGGATGTGGTATTTTTGCGTTGGCGAATGCTTCGCGGCATCACATTTTTTATTCTTGACGTATGAACTTTTGTTGAAACGTTTCGCGAGAGTAAAAGCACATACGCGAACATCTTGCAGTTATCACTAAAAAGTATCAAAATGCGAGAATATTCCACAACGAAATACAATGACCATGCTCACTTTTCGGCTACTATATCACTTTCGCGTCTGTTCCTCAGTTCCTATATGGTTCCTATTCTTCTTAAATGGCATTAGCCTTGTCAATGCAATCTGCCGCAGAAGGCATTGTATGGCATTCAACTGAAAAGATCTCGAAACAGCATTGAATGGCATTAACCCAATTCAATACTTTGTGTCATGGAAGACATTGTATGGCATTCAAGTGGGTGGCTCCGTGAACCGCATTAAATGGCATTAACCCAATTCAATACTTTGTGTCATGAAAGGCATTGTATGGCATTCAAGTGGGTGGCTCGGCGAAACGCATTAAATAGCATTAACGCCAATTCACTTAACAGTATTACCATGACGTCAGTGTAATGCCTTTTCATTTGTGCGCATTGAAAATGATTGGAACGATACAAGATTCAAGCCATAAAACGCATTTAATGGCATTTCGGACAAAAATGCAATTAGTACGCATTTCAAGGCATTAAAGTGTCTACTTTTTTAAATGCCATTCTATGCGTCTCAATGAACTCCTTGTTACCGGGAAGCCAACGGATTTTAATGAGAGAAATTTTATTGCAATTCGCTCTCTACACGGAGAAAAATGGATGTTTAAATGTAGATGTTCAAAGGGTAAGATTGTTCCGCAAAACATGCAGATATTCATGCCAAACATCTACTATCTTTTTGAGATGTTAGGCGTAAAAATATTTTTATGTTAAACTGTAACATATTCAGATGTTAAAATCATCTGAACGCATGCGCATTGCGCATTCGAATTTCACGACTATATTTGACGGCTATATAATTTCGATATTACAATTGTGGAATATTACAATTTTTGAACATTTTCAAAGAATCAAAATTAGCTATTCTTAATTAAAATTGTATAACGACTTTTGTCTGTCTACACGACGGAACAATGTTCTTAAGTTTGAGGTTATATTGACTCGAACACCTTTGAACATTTGACACGTGATTTGACAAAATGTTTGTGAATTTATAATAAAATATGAGTTTAAGTAACCTCAAATAGATAGAATTTTAAATGCAGATTAGGCATATTATTCGTTCTCATCTTACTTACCCCGTTTTTATTTTTTATTTTGTATTACAAATATTAAACATAACCTTAGCTAGACTGAATGTATTATCTGATCGGCATTTCATACCCTGTATCTGTTTTTCGTTCATGTATGAAAATTCAAGTTTAGTTTTAAATTCACAAATAAGTTATCAATTAATTCCTTAAATGCTCAGAAATAAGTAAATTCCTCAAATATTTACAGCCGTTAGTTGACATAACCATACATGTAATATTTCGGATATTTCAGGTTGAACATTTTGGATGTTTCAGAGTAACATCTCACTTTTTAATATCTACAGATCCTAACTTTGAACATCTAGATTGCTGTCCTATAGTTAAACATAAAATATGTTAACCCTGAAGATCTAGATGTTACGTTTAAACATCCATTTTTCTCCGTGTAAGTGCGACCGTAGCTAAGCTGGCTGTAGGCAGATATCATATATGTACTTATGTCATTCATAAAACTTACAGTTGGGGCACAATGACATGTATCTGTAGCGGATGAATTTTCTCTGGACTGCATGTGATCAAACGACTGATATGCACATACATCACGCCACATGTATCAAAACTCACGTATAATTATGCAGCAGAGGCGCACGCATGATTGCCATGATTATCATTTGTAATAAATAAACTAAACTCACGATATAAGAATAGTTTGGGTCATGAATTACATTGGCCTGCATCCAAACTTGAAGCGGCATAGCCGCATGAACCTTTTCCGTCCGATTTGGACGCATAACGTAACCTGATGCAACTAACGCGCTAAGAGGTGGGCACTCGATCTGCTTGTCACGCTTGACCGAACAAATCCTCTGTGCCGACCAAGCGGCTTCTCTCATCATGAAAGTACGAGGCCATCAGTTCAAGGAGTATGATACACCGGAGGTTCTTCTGTCGGGAGTTGAGTGCATGCAACATTTTTCAATCTGCATATTTTATTCAAAGTGTGTAGCTTGCATAACAGAATAATGGGAAAAGAATAATTTTTCCATGAAAATAAAAACTTCAGAATATTACATGAATAAGAAATTCTTGTAACAATCAATAATAAATCATTTGTTTAGTAATAACAAGATATGAGATTTCATTTTGTATTATTATTATTATGTGAGAAATTGTAGGCTCCGGAAGCTACGATCATGGTTCTTTAAAATCAACCAATCCCGACGCAACTGGAACGTGTACGTCATCCGCTTCTGCTCCTTCTGTCCTAGAAGGTAAGCAAGAGCGGGAAATTTACGCGAGATAACATCGGGCAACACTGTTCCTTGGAGTCAGGTCTCTAGCCGCGGATGATCTTACGCGGCAGACGGGACAGTTGGAGATGAAGTTTCACCTCTGGATACTTTTTTAGACCTACCAATCTTTGTAGAATGTTATGAGGAACAGTGTTGACGGACCAGATGAAGTGATCCCAGAAGAACAGCCTTTTGCATCCGGTTCGCGATGGAATGAGCCTGACGCTGGCAAGCCGGAATCTTGTTGAGTTGGCTAATAAATGAAGCTTTCATACCTCCAAGACAGCCGATTATGAGAACTACAAGATGGACTTTGAAGCCTTGGTAGAGCCTGCTTAGCTCGAAAAGAAGTGCTTGATATTTCGCCCGTTTTTCTTCCTCCTTTGCCGTGATATTACCATCGGCTGGTGCCGAGAATTCAATCACGTAAATGATCTTGTTCTTCAGATCTTGGAGGACAATATCAGGCTTCGTAGCACTGATACGTTGAGTGGTCGAGAATGAGAAATTCTAGTAGATCTTACACTGATCATTCTCCACAACGGACTCGAGTTCCCCCTGGGCGTATGGCAAGACGGGCAATAGATCAACACCATAGAAGTGCCTCAGATGGTAATATAACACTTTTAGAGCTGCATTGTGTCTCTCTATGTACCCGTATCGTGCATATTTTGAGCATCCACTGAGAACATGTCCAAGTGTTTCTGGCTCTTGCTTGCACGCTCGGCAGTTGGTATCGCCTACAGGTATATTCATTATGCGCTCGCGGTAAACTAAGGTGTCTATAACGCCATCTTGACAGGCAAAAAGAAATCCCTCAGTCTCCGATTTTAATCCAGCAGACTTGAGAAACATGTTGGACAGACCCATCGAGAGCTCTTCTCTACGTATAATGCCGTAAAATTTACCATGAAGGGGCTTGTCAGTATGTTCTCTTAGTAGAAGCGTATGTTCTGCTTCCTGTACACGACTTTTGAGCGCCAAAGGTGTTAGTGATGCTAGGCCATGTGTAGTGTCGCTGGAATCAAATGGGAGACCAAGCTCCTCTGCGGCCCTATCTGCAGCACGATATAGAAACGCCACAGCATTGACGACTTCATGTTGATGTACTAGTCGCATAAGAAAATCTGTGCTATTTAGAACTGAGCAGGCTGTAGCCAGAACCGTTCTGCGATGAAGACACTCTAAGCTCAGCAAGCCTCTACCCCCTTTATCTCGAGGGAGGTATATTCGAGGTACGGAAGATCTAGGATGATGACTTCGATGGATTGTCATCATCTTGCGTGTGCTTCGGTCAAGTTGCTTCAACTCATCGAAGTTCCATTTTACTGCACCAAACGTGTAGAGCAGTATAGGAACGGCCAGCATATTGGTCGCCTGGATCTTATTCTTTCCAGATAATTCGGAAGCCCAAATTTTTCTGAGAATTTGGCGATACTTTTTTCCAAGGGCCGTTTTTAATGCAAGCACATCATGGGTTTCCGCTTGCGGTATTCCAAGATATGTATATGATTCTCCAATACCAAGATGTTGAATGGTATTTCCGCCTCTGAGTTGAACATCCTGATCGTGACGCGATGATGTAGTTTCTAATCTTCCTTGGCGTAGGTGGACGCAGGCACACTTGTCCAGTCCGAAGCTCATGCCAATCGCTTTAGAGTACCTATTTACCACCTCCACAAGGATGTTAAGGTCCTCTTTCGAGGAAGCAAAGAGTTTAAGGTCGTCCATGTATAAAAGGTGGTTGACCTTATATTCTCTTTTGTTCGGCGGGCCACATAGGTATCCAGAGCTTTTGCCTCGGAGCACAATAGATAGAGGCAAGAGGGAGATGCAGAAAAGTATCGGACTTAGAGAGTCTCCTTGGAAGACCCCCCTCTTATATTTGATATAGCTTGTAGTCACTTGTCTTTTGTCAGATGTTATGACAAATCTTGTCCGCCACAAGAGCATAAGCTCTTTTATGCATGATCTCTTAAATACTGAGGCGTTTGATGAGCATATTCCGGGTGCATATTGACCCAACGGTCATGTAACCTCTGCATGAATCCTCTTCGCGCCGGTGAGCTTCTTTGCCAACAGGTAAGGATGTCTCTCCTGAGTTGGTCCGACCATTTAAATCGATGTTCTCGCGTTTGTCCGGGGCCAATGCCTGGTCGTCGCCTCGGTTCGGTCCTATTGCCACTCCCAACTGAACCATGGCCTCCATCCGAGAGAGGCCTATTGTGGGTGGCACTGCGCGATACTGGTGTCGTAACCGCATAAGTCATTGCATTGGGGAGTTAGCCCAAAGCAACGAGGCTGACTGCAAGAGCCGGAGCTCTCGGGCGATGGGGTCGCCACATCCCTACGCATCCCACATCCCTATTATCATTATTATTATTTCTTTTATGTCTCTATTACGCAAGTCTGACTGTTCAAGAAATAATTATGTTTTAAAATTATGTATAATTGTTGTAGGTGTACATTTTATGTCAAGTTCATCAATTAATAAAATACTGTAAATAGTTTCATCCTCAATTGTAATTAGAGAGCGGACTAGAGCAACTGTGAAGTTAGCTGAAGAGCGCCAATCGGCAGTCACACGTAGAGACCCCTATTAGACACACTCATTTGTTTTATACAATAGAGCTTGAATTCGAAAATGTTTGGTTTGAATTTTCTTAATTTCGGGAGGTCTTGAATTTTTTAATTTCACAATGTTGCAGGTTCAAATATGTACAAATATGAAAAATGTCAGGTCAATTACAATTTCAAATATTTGAGAATTGCAAAATTTTCTATTAAAAGCCTTGATAGTCAGTTTTTCGTTTCACAATTTCAGATTGCAATATACTAAATTGTTTGGTTTCAATTGTAAACTTCAAAAATGTTCTGGTTTTTTAAATTCTTTGAAATCGTATACTATGAAATTTGAAACTCTCGATAGTTGTACAATTTTCAGTTTAATGGATTTTCAATGAAACAATTCTACATAACATGCCTTCAGAACAAATTCAAAACAATGGAAAATTAAGACAGCAATTTCTAAAATTCAAGTCTTAATAATGAGAAGATTTTCTAACCAGGCGCTGAATATTGATTTTTCATCGGAAAATGGTTCCAAAAAGTGCGACATTTTAAACTCAGTTAAAAACAGCTATGTTTGTTATTGAAGAATTGAATGATTTATTTAAAATTTTCATTGGTTAAAAATTCAGAGTTGTACATTTTCATAGTAAACGCTGAATGTAGTGCTTAATTGAAAATTTTTCTCCATTTTGAACGTTGAAAATGATGGTGAACTTCGTTATTGATTTAACAAAAATAAATGCAATCAATATTACAATAAAAATTTGTAGAATTTCAGAAGCTTTGACTTTAAAACGTTGAATATAGTTTTAAAATTAAAAATTGTAATCGCTTTGAATGTTAATTTGTGCAAATTCAAAAAGTTTCCATTCAAAATTATTAGGCAATTTCGAATGATTTTAATTAGAAATAATACAATTTTACTTCCTTTATATTTTAAATTCTCTATTTTCGAAAATTCAAATCTAAAAATATTCAATTTTTAACGTTTTGAAATTATTTTATTTTCGAAAATTTTATTTTGAAATCATTCAACTTAGAGTTTCTTGAATTAAAATTTTTGCTGTAATTTTGAACAATTTCACCCAGAAATTATACAATTTCAACTCCTTGCTAATGAAATTGTCAAAATTGCAAAATTTCCTTCCGAAAGAATTAAATTTTGAAAGCATTTATTCAGAAAACGCATTTATTCAGAAAAGATACAAGTTCAATTCCTTCTCACTTCATTCTAAATATTGTAGTTTTTTTCAAAATTGTACCTAATTAAAAATTTCTTGAATTGTAAAGTTTTCAATTCTAATTAACTTAATACATTTGTTTGAAATTTGAACTCAAAATCATTAATCATTGTTTAAAAAAAGTTTTAATCTTAATATCAAAATTTTTTTCATAATGCTTTATTTAATTGTGAAAAATGGTACATGATTGAATAAATAAATGAATAGAATCTAACGTGTTAGACAGCTGTCTATAACCGGTGTTCTCTGCTCTCTAATTATAACATTACAACAACAAAAATTACACTGCGAATTAATTAAAAAGTATATTGTAATTGTCGATCTGAATGCACAAGAACAAAAAGTTATTTTGAAATTCTTTTCATGGTTAAAATATGGAATACTGATAATTTATAAAAAAAATGTTGACAGCTTCTTTCAAAATGTTTTCTAATAAAATATTCACGCGATGAAGCATGTATTCTAAAGAAGATTCCCTACAAAAAGAAGTATTGTCGGAAAATCCTCATAGGCCTATAATAATTGCCTTGGGATTATAGGAATAATTTTAAGAAAATTACTGTATCGTGGGTGTGGTGAGCCGAACTTGTAGTTATTTACTACAAGAAACTATCCACCTAGAAACACTACATAAATCGGGTAGTGTCACGCCTATACCCTGAAAGGGAAATGGCTTAATGGTATACTCTACTGTAGAAATCACAAAAATACAATAAGTTCATAAAAATTGTTATATTGAAGGAAGTATCGTTTGAACCATGTGTTAGGATTATTGAAAAATTGACTATTATTCATTCATAATGTTGATAAAAATTATACAATAATAACAAGGTATTATAATTCACATTAATTACAAAACTGTAAAACAGTTAACATTATTTAATAAAAATGGCAAAAAAAATGTAATTCAGTAGCGCAATCGTTTAGATAAAATCACCGGCCGAACGCTAGAAAAATCATAAAATTGGGGGCGGTCATCGATATATAGAAATTGATCGAGAACGCTGTGGGGAGAACGGAAATAAGCTTCAGAGAGAGAGAACACATTTGAGAGGCCTTTTTCTATTCCAGGATTCAGTTCCACCCATCGAAAATACTCTCAACCAATCAGCTGTATCTAGAAAGAGATAGGGCTACATCTCAAATGTTCTCTCTCTCTCTCTAAAGCCCATTTCCGTGCTCCCCACAGGCTTTTCGGTACATTTCTATAATATGTCGATGGGGGCGATGCACAGGGCTGCCATTCGCAAAAGATAGTAGGTAGCACCATCTATTGATTTTGCGAGAACTGGTTATGCAAAACTCCCTGCACTGTGCTCAGCCGGTAATGCAGATTTCCACCGCATCACACTATTAGACCTTATCGAGCAGCGACACCTACCTATCGGTTTGCGTACTACGAGCTTCAAATCTATCGGCCGAATGTTTCAAAAAGCGGCCATCGATTTCTTGCATCAATGTTGCATCGATGTTTCGTGCAATTTTTCAGATGTTTCAGGCAATACCGATGCAATATTGAGGCAACATTCGGTGTTAATAGGGTATCTCTGTAGAAACAGAAACAGGGACAATTTTTTGACACGCTTTCACACGTATACCGAATAACCGATTAAGTTTGAAGCTACATTGGATCATTGGATTGATTCATGGTTATCTATAATAATACATTTTATTATGACAACACTTGTTAACGTCAAATGTAAAATCACATAATTCCAAACATAAAATTACCAACACAGTGTAATATTCCGCTTGGTACCGTGGAATCCTGCAACTTTAGTCCGTAAGATTACAACGATAGTCGGCGGAAAACTACCACGCTAGTGCAGGTTCCTTTTGTTTCCTACGACCGACGGTGTAATTTTCAGTAACTAATGTGAAATGACATGCGCTGGAGCGGCGTATTTTACGCATGAGTGCAATTTTACCGCGACAGAATATGTAAAATTTCGAAGACATTTTTTACAGTGTAGCTTGCATATTCCCATCCCCGGAGTAATAATAAGGAGACCAATCTCCGTACATTCGTTTTGACTGCGGTAACTGTACAATTATTGCTGAGCTTAGACGTTTCTAATCAGCACATTATGCCCTGCCGATGGAACAGCACTGAAACGGCACTCAAAAAGCACTGCCCAGTGCCGTTTCAGTGCTGCTCGTTTGAAGCTACTCAGATTACAGTTTTGAATGCCTGCAGAAGTTCCCTTTATACCTGCGAATAGGCTACCAAGTAGACCAGCTGAAAGGGATTACAAATGAAAAATTAAAATTTGTGAAGTTTTGAAATTACCTCTGCGAAAGTTAGAAATTCAGAATTTACAGGTTTCGATGATTTCAGATATCTAACTTTTTTTTTTGAAAAGTTTAAAATTCGAATGAACATAATGTATCTCGTAAATGGAATGAGATACGCCAAAACAGACAACATTTTCGAATTCATCTTCAGAATAGTATAATAGTATATAATTTATAAGTATAAAATATATATAATGAGAAAATTCATAAATTAAAAAAAAGTGTTAATAATTTGAAGAAAATTTTAAAAAGGGATTCGGGTTGGTAGCGGCCAACTGCTGTAAACCACTCTGCCTGTCCGGTACGTGACGAATACAATAGAACTATTATATGACCGCCGCATCACCCTCAGTGCGGTTTAGGTGCTGAAATCAGCACAAACAGTCACTGAAAAAGCACTGGCGGCCCAGTGCCGTTCGCCAGTGCTTTTTCAGTGCTGTTTCATCGGCAGGGTGGCCATTTGGTCATGCGCATTGTGATCTGCTATCTCCTTTTCTCCCGCGAGAAGTGTGCGAGTGAGCGCCAGTCTATGACAACCACTCCGTGATGACACAACGACAGCACATTGAGGTTATATCAATGTTTTGCAACTTATGGCAAAATAAGTTAACAATTATTCATGTAGAAAAATTTCGTGTAAGTTGAGGAGATATTTCAAAGTTCCGAAAAGATGAACAAATAATTGAAAACTAAAAGATTTCAAAAAATGTAAACCAAAGTCACTTTGGTGTACATTTTCCAAGATTTGGAACAAAAAATTTAGGAGCTTTTTGAGTATTTGCAAAAGTTTCACAAGAACGAAAAAAATTATTAAGATTCCTAGAAAAATTGAAAATGATTTTTTATTTTGAAAAATTAATTTTAAGAGAATATTTATAAAGATATCGAAAGATTTTCCGAATTGTACAAAAAATAATCTGAAAGATTTTAAGGCAATTTTGTTTATTTTGCAGGATTAATTCAAAGTTTCAGAAATAATCTGAATCACAATTGAACAATTATTAATTTATAACGACTTAAAATGAAAATAATTTAACTTCTAATTTTGAAAGTGTTCAGTTAAATATTAATAATATTTACGGGAACGTAACCTCAGTTTTCTGTTGTCATTAAACACGGCGCTCACTCGTACACTTCTCGCGGGAGAAAACAAGATAGCAGATCACAGTGCGCATGACCAAATAGCCATAATGTGCTGATTAGAAACGTCTGAGCTCGGCAATAAATGTACACTTACAGCAGTCAAAACTCGAGGCGCTTTGTACAGCATGATCTGTCTGCTGTCTCCTTATTATTACTCCGTGTTCCCATCTAATATAGTCAGTGCTCCCAATCTTGCTCCCCACCCGCATTGCGCATGCGTCTTGCCGAATTTCTGATTCGCTGTATAGCGCGCGCTTATTTAAAATATTTGAAATAGGCAAATTAATTGTTTTAAACATATAATAATTAGAAAATGCATAAAAATACATTTTTTATTGCAAAATATACTTTTGCAGTCATAAATATAATAATTATTTGATTTCACTGCTGAAAACACATTATTCCGTCGGACATCGAAGAAAGACAAATTTTTTCTCATCATTAATTAATTTCATATTTTTTTCCATACAAAAATATTAATTATCAATTGAAAATTATAATATTATTAATCATATTAATAATAATAATAATAATACGGTTACAGAATAATGTGTTTTCAGCAGTGAAATCGCATTATTATTATATCTATGACTGCGAATGTTTATTTTGCAATGAAAAATGTATTTTTATGCATTTTCTAATTATTATTTGTTCAAAACAATTAATTTGCATATTCCAAACATTTTAAATAAGCGCGCGCTATGCAGCGAATCAGAAATTCGGCGCGACGCATGCGCAGTGCGGTTGGGGAGCAAGATTGGGAGCACTGAATATAGGCTTAGGGCGCAGTCCCATGGAGGTAGATTAGTAGAATAGTGGAACAGTTTTGACCAATGAGGTGCCTGCACAAACTCTAGCAGTCACGGAGTGGGGGAACAATATATATAGCAACTACTTTCGTGCGGTGCGTAGCTACTGCCCTCTTCGTACTACCTTCCTTCATTCTTTCTCTGTAGGTACAATAGTTGCTCTGCGGCTCTAAGGGTAATGATTTTAAATCTATTATCCTTGCAGCTTCTCCATGTTATCTCAAAACATCGGTAAAGTAGAAGCAGGGATTCTGACATGATTTACAAAATAACAAATTAATATAAAATGATAATACTTTTGAAATTCCAATCATTATTTTATTTGTACAGAAAATAAATTAGTGACAATATTAAAGGTTTGCCACAATAATTAATTTTAATGCTAATTTTGTAATTAGGTAAATATTTATTTTTCCAATTGATATTTCACATTCCGGTGTATTAAGTAAAGATGATATAAATGTTTCTTTAAAATGGATAAAGAAACATGTATTAAATTTTCATTTTCTTACAGCAATTTTTTATTAAATAATTTGAAACAAATTAATCAATATTTATCCTAGGTTAGAAGTAAACTGCACCAATAAATTCTATGTAAAAATTAACTCCAGAAACTTATACTAAATTTTCACTTACATTCAAAACTTTTTTTCCTTGAAAAATGTATAAATGTTAAGGTTGCAGAGTTATAAATAAAAGCCTTGCTATTATTTTGCAACGATAAAAATATAATAATGTCAGAATTTATTAAATTGATCTTTTAAATGAGGAACGCTTGCGAAGTTAAACAAAATCGAATATAACCGATAAAGATTATATCATTTCTAATTAAAAGCCTTCAATGTTAAATGATTTTTAATTGAAACTTTCAAAATTAGGCCTTTTTATTTTAAATTAGAAGTCATAATTTTTAATAGAAAACTTTCTAATTGGAATAATTCTTATATCCAAAAATTAAAAACTTTAATTAGAATTTCTAATTAGAATTACAATTCTAATGCATAAAATAAGTCTTCACTCATTAAAATATGTAATCATTTTTACACTCTAATCATTTATGATTGAGAAAGTATTACAATAGGCCGAAATTTCACACCTCAGTTTTTGAACGGATCTCCACCTTTTGAGACCCCTTGAAGCCGAAAATCAAGTTTTGGCAAAGGCGCCTGTCTGTATGTCTGTATGATCAAATCGTCGAGCTTTGGCACACTTTTTTGTATTCTAAAAGAAAGAGCGAGTTTGTTAACCAACGACAGATACGTGAAGAAAGTTTAAAAGAAGAATTGAAGCTTTTTAAAATATCTACAATTTCTCCCTCAACCATTTTTTGATAAGACTTGATGTTTGGGTTTTATTTCTCGAAAATAATATGCAAGAAATCCTACAAAATTTCTTCTGAGCATTTTTTGTTAGGATTTTTCATTTTCTCTTTTATTTGTCGAAAATACTGTAAAAAAAAGCAAATTTTCGGAAAAACAGCGTGAGATACGGAAAAAAGCTGTATGGTTGAATTGCAGCTTTTAAAATGTCCTTAAAAAATTTCTTGAACCATTTTTTGATGGAATTTGTCATTTTTGGTTTATTTATCTAAAATTACCCTTTCTCTACTTCTATAGGTCAGGAAATATTTAAAGGTAAACGACTAATCGTGAAATAAGGGCGGGTAGAAATATTTTGAAATACAAGAGGTATTTCAAACAGTATTGTATCAATATTTCCGAGAAAATTCTGGTCTTCAGCACTGTATACTACAACAGGTAAAGAGAAGTAGTTATTATACAATGCCGTGGAGGCTGGGGTCCTTTTAAACTGTAAACAGTCATCATTAGAGATAACACATGGGTCATTAAGTCCCGGGACTGACACACATATGGCGCCGTCAATGCCATACCTCTTTGTTTTTCGGTAGTACCAACCTTCAAAAGATACGTGTAAAAATTTGATAATATTCGGTTCAGTCGTTGTCGAGATATTGAAAGTGAAGTGACGCTTCATTTTTTTTATTTAAACAATGGATAAAAACGAGTTTGGTGTGTTAATCAAACACTGTTTTTTAATGGGGAAAAATACCGTTCAAGCTCATAAATGGCTTGAAAAGTGTTACCGGGAAAAGTGCCCATCGAAAACAACCATTTGCCGACGTTGTGCAGATTTTAAACGCGGTCGAACAACCACCGAAGACGCGGAGCGCCCAGGTCGTCCATTTGAGGTGGCAACGCCCGAAGACATCCAAAAAATTAGGAAAATTATTTTGTCCGATCGTAAAGTGAAGTTGCAAGAGATAGCTGACATCCTACCCTGCTGGAAGTAAAAAGATAGAGATCCTATCCTTTTGAATCATTTTGAATCTTTATGATCGAAATAGATAGAGAAAATGTATCCTATTCTATCTCTTTGTCAATCTAAATTCGCGTCTATCTTTTTCAATCTCCTTTTCCCTATCTCTTCTTATCCTCGATCTATCCGCGTCAATCTTTTTCTATCTTTT
>CAKNYM010034487.1:0-22349 GCA_932195095.1 Andricus curvator
CAACCACATATAATTTGGATCCATCGTTTACGAAGCAAGCTGTCATTGGACTGGATGTTGATAAAGACGGAAATTTATCATCATGTATCAAATTTATGAGTAGTCATCCTCGAAGTTGCATCGTTCTCAGTAAAGAAGACTGGGAAGTGTTTAAAAGTTTCTTTAAAGTTTTTGAATTATTTTTCGGTGGTGAGCAATGTAATCTGAATTGTAATTTAATTAAATGTGAAAATTTTCAATTACGTTTTGGACTGTATCTCGGCGAAAATGTGATTTCATTACAACAACCAGGAACAAGTGATTCGTATTACCCATTTCTTTTGCGAAAAACAAGTTTTGCGATACTCTGTGAACTTAAGAATTGTATAACACATTGTTTTTATGATTTGTTAATAGAACCATATGTAACTATATTAGATATGATTATTAAAACTATAGCTGAGTCACTTTGGGGTGAAAAAAATGTTTTGTATACTGAAAAAGAAGTTGGGTGTTATATTGTAAAAAATTATCAATTATTGAAAAAGAAAGCTGGATATAGAACTTCATGCAGGTATTTTCATACTTTTTTTTCTGGAAATTATCACATTTAAGATGGAATATTTAAGACTACAAGTTTTACAAAAATTGTCTGAATTAACAAATGTTAGGAAATAGTTTTGTATAAAAAAATGTATACATATATCTGTTCCATGACATTGTTTTAAATAAAATTATAATTATAATTATCACTCTTATTATTATTAATATTAAGGAATCAAAAGGAATCAAATGCGGATAAAAAATAGTGAACCAAAAATTTTTATTTAGGAAAAATAATGAGTACACAAATTTCTTATATAATAATTATATACTAAACTTATCAATCCAACTATTATGGTGATTATCAAATCCTAACCATTTTACATACATTTTATTTCCTTTCTTTCGAAGTACTTTTTCCACCAAATAAATGTCTGGGTATTTGACTTTAGTTAATTCTTCATTATAAAAACAGCCAGATACAGGATTATTTTGATAATCTTCAATTAAATACGTTACTGGTAGAGTATTTTTTATTTGACTAATTGAAAATATTTCAGTTGTCCAATTTGGTGTATACCCTTTCTCAAAAATATGTTTAAATTTACTAATTCGTACTTTATCACCAACTTTAAACTTTTTTTGCATAACATTTCTACTGACTACAAACTTTTTAAATACATTTACTAACAATTTCTTCTCATTTCGTTTCGTAACATCATTTGGTTTCATTTTAATTGTTCGATGTTTGGTATTATTATAGGAAGAAACTAAGTCTGACAAAATATTTAACCATACGTGGTTACCTTGCAAACTGAACTGAATCCACATTTTATTTTTCAGAGTTCGGTTGAATCGTTCACAAATTGACGCTTTTAAATTACTGAAAGTTGAATACATGTTAACATTGTACTGTTTCATAAGATTTTCGAAGCTTGAATTGTAAAATTCTCGACCCTTATCTACATGTAAATTTTTTGGAACACGTCCTTTCACAAGGATTGATTTCATCGCAGCTGTCACATCTTCACTTTTTTTAGTTTTTATTGGAATTGCCCAAGCGAATTTTGAAAATATATCAATTACCGTTAATATATATTTGTATCCTTTATTTTCACATTCATATGCTTGCATTTCAACGAGGTCTGCCTGCCAGGTTTCATCAATACCACGGATATCAACATGTCGACGTTCATAATTTTTTCTAGCGGGCCTATGCAATTCCTTCACCACTTGTAGCTTCTTCTCATCCATTTTTAAGTGCATTCAGTTTGGAATCCAGTTGAGAAATGATTTCAACATTTCTATACACTAGGTCTTCAGTTGCTTTTAAATCATTTTTAAATTGTTTCCTAAATCCACCTATAGATGATTCTTGAGCTTGAATCATCATGTTATTGTTTACCACTTCAGTTCGTAAAGAAGCTATAATGCCGTAGATTTCACTACATTCTTGTTTCAATACACGATGCATCAGACTTAAATTGATTGCATCATTTTGATTTTCAGCTTCACCCACGTTACACAACTTTTTGTTCTCAATATTAAAGTGTTCATCCGGTGTAATTTTGAAGCCAATACCGGGTGGTCCATGATTTCTAATTTCAGCTCCTTTAAACTGACGTCCAAATACAACGATACTCATCATGGGAATGATAGTCATTTTGATGGAACACTAATTAATAAATAATTTCAGCTTCCCGTAATTCCTCAATAATAGATATAATTTCATTTGCATGACTGGGATTTCCAGCTGCTTGAGACGCTAATAGTAAACGTAATCGATCCACTAATTCATTTGGATTATCCCAATAAACGTAATCTAATTTACTACCCTCATTATCAATCATATATTTTGGTATTAATCCTTTCCCCAATGCAGAACTTTTTCTTTTTTCTTTTTTAACTTTAGAAGGAGATTCAAGTACAATTTTTTCTATAAAATTTTTAAATTTTGAAGATTTACTCTCACGAAGAGCTTGATCAGCTTTGTAATGTTTTCGATGTGCATTCGTTGAAATTATAATCTGTTTATAATTTTCGAGGTCACGATCATCTATAATTATATTATTAGGCTCCTTTTTGAATAAAAGTTCAAGCAAACCTTCACTATTTGGGTACTTCTCACCACCCACATTAAAATAATTTTGACTAAAATTTATCGGTGTGTTACCGATCATCAACCTATTTTTAGATAATTTTCGAACACCGTATGTATTATCTAAATCTTTATTTCTCTCCCCTAACATACGAAGATAATTACTTGCAATATCATTCCATGAAGTAGAACCAGTTGATTGATCTAAATCTTGCGTATTTTCGAATGATTTTGATCCAATAGCTGATTTGAAGGAAGATTCATGGTAATCACTTCGCTCATTTTCCTCCTCCTCCTCCTCCTCCTCCTCCTCCTCCTCCTCCTCTCTACTTATTTCTCCGTCACTATTTTTTTCTTCTTGTGGAAAATAATCCTTAACTGAATTAAGTTTGTTAACATTTTTAAAATCATCAACTATTTTCTCAAGTGGTGCAACAACCGGCTTAAAAGTATCACTTAAAGTTTGTTCAAATGATTCTTTACCTAATTTCATCACTCTATGTTTTTTTCGAATGGCTGCACTAGCCTTAGCAATTTGATGTAAAATATCTTTTTGAGAAGACATGTTGATACAGTAAAGTTCTAGTAGGTACTGCCCCCCTTTTTAATTAGTTGTTTAAATTTATAAAGCAGTCAAATCCTTTTCTGTATCTACCTTGGCTAATATCATTATCTTTATCGATTACTACAAAACCATACTTATTTTTATTCCAACAAGTTAAACATAGTTCTTTAAATTTAACATAAGACATGTCAGTATTCACATGATCATCATATATATGTTTAAGATTCATTTCATCTTGTTTAAATAATACCAACAAATTAACATTATCACGTATTAAATGCTTTGGAATTCGAGCATAAGTCTGACATAAGTAGAAACAGTCAACGTTCTTGTGACGACCCATGGAAAAGAAGGCTTTAATGTTATCTTGCTTCTCACACGCCACATCATCAAATATAAATATTGAGTTAGGTCGTGCCTCACTCGGCGCCACTACTTTACTATGCTCGTTGTATGGAAAGTATTCAACCCCATCTACCAACTGTAGAACTTTCTCCAAAAATGTATATTTTGGTTGATTCAAAGACTTTGAGTATACATACACATTTTCAAATCTTAACCCATTTGGATGCGTGAGTAGAGTAAGTAAAGCATTCGTTTTCCCACAATTGGATGGTCCACAAAATATAGCTCGTACACTATTTGGTAGTAAATCCCCGTGTCGTTTCTTTTCCTCACTTTTTAGAGGTTGTGTGATATCATCAAAATTCACCATAGGTAGTTTCGTTGGTTGTGCTCTAAACTCCATCTCAAACGCAACTGAATGAAAAAAACTATAAATAATATGTTTTATAAAATTACTATTCAGTTTGAAAAGTATTCTCACTTGGTTATAATCATGCGTGTAAAGACCAAAAATAAAGTCAGTTGTAAACGAACATTCAAACGAAGTAGACGTGGCGGTGGATTAATTAATAAATTAATTAATAATCTTCCTGTAGAATTGCATATACCAGGTTATCAATATTGTGGACCTGGTACAAAATTAACAAAACGTCTTGCTCGAGGAGATCCAGGTATCAATCCTATAGATCAAGCTTGCAGAGAACACGATATTGCTTATTCTCAAAATAGAGAAAATATTGAGGTGAGAAACATAGCTGACAAAAAATTAGCTGAAAAGGCTTGGAATCGTGTTTTAGCTAAAGACGCAGGATTAAGTGAAAAAGCTGCAGCTTGGGCAGTAGCAAACACAATGAAGCTCAAGTCAAAAATGGGTATGGGGTTAAAAAATAAGAAGAAGAAAATGGATATGGGGTTGAAAAATAAGAGAAAAAAAGGGGGATGTGTAAAAATAAGAAATTGGCATTACGAAAAATTGTAACAGCTGCTAAAGAATCAATGATTGTTGGTAAGGATGCACAATCAGTAATTAAATCAGCTCTTCAAGGTGCGCGGGCAGCTGTCAGAAAAGCTGGGGGGAAGCGTAACATAAAGAAACCTCGAATTCTACCCGCACCAACTAAAACTGGTGGTATTTTGCCTTTTCTTATACCACTCTTTGCAGGCCTTAGTGCAACCGGGGCGTTAGCTGGTGGGGCTGCGGGTGTAGCTAAAGCAATAAATGATATGAGTGCAGCTAAAAAGCAACTTGAAGAAACCAAACGACATAATCAAACTATGGAATCTATCACAATGGGGAAGGGTTTATATTTGAAGCCTTATAGGCAAGGCTTAGGTCTGCACTTTAAATCTCAATCCCCAAAAAATTCAAAAAAACTGAAAGTCACACTACCACATCGAGCTTTAACTGATATAGATTTACTTAGGTATGCGAAATCTGTGAAAATTCCATATTTTCGTGGGGTTTTTATGCGAAATCAATTACCTCTAAATGGACCACATAAACGAGAATCAGGTATTGTTAACCTTGATGATAAAAATGGATCCGGGACACACTGGGTTGCATATAGAAAGGTTGGGAATGAAGTAATTTATTTTGATAGTTTTGGAAATCTTCGCCCACCTTTAGATCTCGTTAATTATCTCGATGTTGGTAGTATAAAATACAATCATGAAAGGTACCAGAATTATGATACATTCATATGTGGGCATTTATGTCTAAAGTTTTTATGTAATCAGATGAAATTGAAAAATTCGTTCTGCTTATATAAAAGAGCATAATAATATTTTTTCAAGTCAGTTAAATAATTACCAGCATCATGGACGATTCTTTTACATTAACACTATCGGGAAACTCTTCTATACTAGAAGTGCAATATTTTCCACCGATTGAACTTTCATCCAATAAAAATTATGCTCTAGGACTTGTGGAATTTTTAACATTTAATTCAATTCCAAATGTGGATGTTGGTTGCAATAAATTTTATGTTGATGATAAAGAAATTGTTATTCCCACTGGTAGCTATGAAATAAATGATATTCAAAGATATTTACAAAACGTTTTAGCTCAGTATGGCATTGAAATTCATATTGAACCTAACAATAATACTTTACAGAGTGAGATTTTGTGTAATTATAACATAAACTTTAAACCTAAAGATTCTATAGGTCGTCTCTTGGGGTTCACACATCGTGTACTTGAAGCTAATAAAGTTCATGAATCTGATTCACCGGTGTCAATAATAAAAGTGAACTCTTTGAGAGTCGAATGTAGTATAACTACAGGTGCGTATGCCAATAATCAGAAGGTGCACACAATTCATGAATTTTTTCCTAAAGTACCTCCAGGATATAAGATAGTAGAAGTCCCATCACACGTCATTTACTTACCAGTCGCAGTCAAAACAATAGATCAAATTCAATTACGAATAGTTGATCAAGACGGAAATTTAGTTAATTTTCGTGGAGAGGTTATAACAGTTAGACTTCATATTAAATCTTTACGATAAAAATGGGGGTAGTTTTTAATAAAAAGGTTGGTTACGGTTATAATAATAAGGTGTCATGTCTCAGACAAGTCAGTCAAAAACCTTTAGTCAAGGTGTTGACACCTCAAAACGTACAGTTTCTAAGAAGCCTGGGGCTCAAGATCAATTCTCGAGGAAGAGAAGCAGGAAGAAGAAGAGGAAGATAAAAAGATTCAAATTCGTGTGTGTATGTTTCTTCAATTTCATCTACAATCGTTTTATCGTTTGCCATGGAAGAGGACATACTAAATGTAGCGGCTCCTGTAATTTACAATGAATCTATCGCACATTATGAGGTGCATGCACATCAACCATACGCCTCATCCACTTTTAACAACAGTGATGAAATTCGAATCGCAGTACAGAATCAAGATCATTGTCTACTACCCAATAAAAGTTCACTGCACATAAGTGGGAAATTGGAGAAAAATGATGGAACTCCATTAACTAAAACGTCTTTAGTTTGTAATGCTATTTGTTTTCTTTTTGAAGAAGCAAGATATGAAATTAATGCAATAGAAATTGATAGAAATAAAAATGTTGGTCTAACTAGTTTGATGAAAAATTATGTATCTTTAAATCCGGGGCAATTAAGTTACTTAGAAAATACTGGTTGGCTTGAAGATAACACTGATGAAAAATCTTTAACAAATGCTGCTGGTTATTTCGATATATCTGTACCCCTTAGTATGATATTTGGTTTTGCAGAAGATTATCATAAAATTATTATTAATGCTAAACACGAACTGATTTTAACAAGATCTAGAAGCGATGCAAATGCTATTTTACAAACAGCTCCCAATGAACAGTATAAACTCGAAATTAATAAAATAGAATGGTTATTACCAAGTGTTAGATTGTCAGATTTACGAAAATTAAAGTTGTTAAAGTATATTGAAAAAGATCCATCCATTCCAATAAGTTTTCGATCTTGGGAATTGTATGAATATCCCTTACTCCCAACTACGTTGAAACATGTTTGGACTATAAAAAATACCTATACCTATACCTACAAATATAATTAAAAGAAAAAAGTTTTGAATATATTAGGGTGACCAGAAAAAACAACACTTTTGGTTTTTTAGGAGCGAAAGGCAAATAACGGTAGTTTATGCGATTGTAGAAGCCAGATTTTTTTCGCTTAATTTTAAACAATATTTAGAGGTGACTCATCGTCATTGAACTTTGTCATTGCAAAATCTGACAATTTCGGTAAGTGAAGAGTCGATCGTAAAAGTCCAACCTCAGCTCTTTTCATCGATGTGACTTTATAACAGGATTAGTTAGCGTCCCCTAAATTATTATTATTCACTTTTCTGAATAAGGGAAATATGAGTAAAGAACGCTTGCTGAGAAAGGGTCTGCTTTTATGAGTTTTTATGGTGTCAAGAACTTTCACAGCCGAGCTGATGAATGCTCCGCCCCGAAAATTAAACAGCTTAAGTTGTAGACCCTGTCAAATTCCAAAAATTCACCCAGATTTGTTTTCATTGTAGCAGGCTTATTTATATTTTTTTTTTCCTAATCTGCTTCTTCAAAAAATGTGATCTTCAAACTTCTAGGAAAATATTCTTAAAATTTCAGTATAAGATGTATATTATTATTAGGGCTGTTATTCGGCTTTGAAAATAGTAGAAAACAGTGAAAATGGTACTTTTCAAGTAATCGCAATTAATATTTTTTTTTTTAGAAATTTTCACTGAAAAAATGCTTTTATGTGGATTCTGAGGAGCTGAAGAACAATATATTAAAAGTTCAAATAAAATGTGGATAAATTCGTGGTTACAATCTTAAATGAAAAAAACCCTAATATATATTTAATTAAAATTCTTTATTATATCTAAAATAATTGAGGTTGTATTAAAATAAATAAATACCATATTAGTTTTCACATTTTTTTATTCGTCTAGTTTTTTTACAATATATGTGAAAATATATGAAAAACCTTTTTTAAAAAAATTAATTTTTTTGTTGGTATTTTGGTGTAACTTGATTGAGATGCCTGTAGAGCGGTTCAACAATCGAGTTTTTTTTAACTTGGGAAAGAAAGTCACAGCTCAATGTAAATGGTGGTGTTTAACAACGTCAATTACATTGATTGGTGTTAAACATCACCATTTACATTGATGTGTCACTTTCTTCCCTAGGGTGGAAAACTCGATTTTTTTTTACCTGCTCCACAGGTATGATGAACAATTAATTACTGTTTGCGCTCCTCCTCCTTCTTTCGAACAAGTAGTTCCCAGGGCTGGTAACCCTCAGAGTTGTGTTCACACCGGCAATTTGAATTTGCAATTCCATATTCTCTGGGAGAGTCCCAAGCGCCAACTCCGCCACATAGGTCTGCAACGCCACCCTGACCCCCTCTGTGATTGTGGCCAAAGGGGCACGCATCACCCACTGCACCGGTACACGTACATTCTCCATAAGGTAGAAATATTCCATTTTCTGAAAAAAGGTAAAAATCAGTGATTAATTTTTAAGATCTTTTTTTAAAAAACTAAAGTTAATTTTCAATTATGGATTTTTCAAAAATATAATTATTTTTTAAATGAAATATTAATTACATTCACTTTTTAAATAAAAATAGATATTTAAAAATGTTGATTTTAAAATGTTGAAAAACTCATTAAATAATTTAAAATTGATATCTATATTTTAAAAAAATCTAAAAATAAAATTCAATTAAAAATTTTTTTTTAAATATTAATTAATTAAAAATCAAATTGAATTAAATTAAGTTCACTTTTTAAAAAAAGCACAAATCAGTTTTAAAAATATTAATTAAAATACAAAATTTAAATGAAGTTCACTTTTTAAAAAAACTTTCAAATATAACTATTTTTTTTTTTAATAAAAATAAAATATTAATTAAATTGAAAGCTTCATTTTTTTAGAAAAATAGAATTAAAAAAGAAATGTTGATATTTAAAAAAGTGAATTCAATCCTAATTAAATTTTAAAAATCCGTTTAAAAAAATGATATTTAAAAAAAAAGTGAATTTTAATTTGAAATTTTCTTTAAACTCATTCAATAAAATTAAAAACTCGAGATCTATAATTTAAAAAATTAAAATCTAATTTTAAAAAACACACACATCAATCAGTTTGAAAACTATTCACCAATTAATTAAAATCAAGTTCACTTTTAAAAAAAATATATATTAATTAAAAACCATGATTAAAATGAAGTTCACTTTTCTTAGATTGAATATAGCTCTAGATGGATAGCCAACTTTTATATCTCGAGCTTTGTTTTGGAAACTGTGAGATGAGGCGAGAAAATGGAAGAGGGAGTGAGAGATCTATGAAGACGGTGGTGGGAGTAATGAATGGAAGAGTTTGTTCTAGTAAAATTAAAATCTTTCTTACCTCTTTCACGAATCCATTTTTCCAATTTTTCATTCAACTAATTAAATGACTTTTTTAAAATCTTTTGTAACCCCATGGTAGAGTGTCTGTACTACCAGGAAGAATGATCCTTTTATCGTCTTGCCAACTCAAAGCAATTTTTTTCTGTTCAATTGAGTGAACTTGATGTTTTTGGCTTCGAATTAGGCACTGAGATTTTGTAAGATTTTCACAGGAAAATAGACAATTTTTATAATCTTCAAACGTAATCCTTTTTAAAGATGATTGTTTAACACCTTTAGCTTTTTTTCTCTCTTCTTTTTCATTCAGAATTTTATATGAATATAATTTTGATCTCAAACCCACGAATTCAGTTAGAATTTTCCCACTACACTCATCTTTCATGAGACCAAGCACTTTTTTATTTGCAAGAGGAATTCCATACACATTGTTTGGAGGATAGTCAGATGTATCAAATCTATGTATATCTCTTTTTATATAGTCATAAAAATTTGGAACTTTTAGATGATAAATTAGACTATCTGTGTCAGTATAAAGCAATTTTGCATTATTATTAAAAGTCTGCTTCATGTAATTGTAGTGAAAATCATAGATCATTATTTTTGATATGTCGAGGATAGTGAATCCAACATAAATAGGTTTATTAAATTTAATCTTTAATCGATTTAGTTCAATAATAACCATATTTTCATCAAATATACTACAACTGTGGAAATTTGGTTTAGCGATGAGTGCTCTTGCACCGTACCGTCCCTCCCACTGTGTAACGAGTCTAACATCTTTATGTTTTCGCACATTTTCCATGGTTTTTCCAAATACAGAGTTATTCATTAACTTATAAAAATTTTTTTCAAAATCATTTGAAGATTTTTTCCGCATTTCTGTATTTAAATCAATGTAACTTTTTAACCACGGTTTTTGTTCAAACTGTAAAACCCTGTGAATATTTTTTAACTTCATACCTAAACTCAAATACTGCTTTAGATTTCTATAATGAAGTATATATTTTTGTTTATTGTGTAGACTTGTCATCAGTTTAGGAATTTTACATTTGGAAGCAGGAGGGATGATGTGTTGTGGACATAAAGGAAAATCTTTATGCAAATCATGAAGCTCTTCTGGATATTCAAAATCAACTTCCAGTATGTAACCAACTGTGGAATCATCCTGAAGATTAAAAAAGTTAATGGTTGAAAAATCGTGTACCCATTTAAAATTTTGGTATGGTAAATATTCACTCATCGCCGCACCATATTGATTATTTATATCAAAATAAAAAATATATGATTCTGGATTTAATGGGTTAAAGTCACCCCTCATGAATCTATTGTTTGCTTTTGCATATCTGTTGGAGCATTGTGATACACCACCTCTAATAGAATTTTCAATAAATAATAACATTTCTGGATCTGTTAACAATTCAAGTTCTATTCCCGTGTATTTCAACATCGCGTCAAAAGCAAGTCCGGGTGCGGTAAAGTAATGCAATGGGTCTAAATGATATGTATCAAAACATGTACTTCTAAAATTTTCAAAAACATCAGCTAAAAGCAAAATATCATTTTTCAGATATAGATCTGAATATTGACCTAAAGATTTCAATTCAAAAACTTGCCATACTTTGCATGCATGTTGATAATCTTCTTCAGAAATACTTGAATCATTTAATTTAGAATAAAACGCTTCTTTTGAGGGTAAAATTTCTTCTCTTAATTTCCCCCTACTGGTTATATAATCATAGGGAAAAACACCTTTTCTCAATAATAAATTAAATTCAGAATCATTTTTACAGTGCTTTCTTGTGATTACTTTTTTATCATTGCTGAGATATGAAGCTAATTTCTCTAAACTACTTGACATAAATCTGAAAGAGTCAATAAACCTGAGATGTACATTTGTACCCTCCACATGTTTAGTGAAAGATATATATTTATCTTTATTTACAGGTAATAATGTAATACTCCCTGTAAAACGAGTCGCTAAAGTTTTAATTAAGAAATGAGAATCGTAACCAGATAAATTGTGAAATACGATTGGAATTATATAAGAGTTTTTATACCCCAAATTGCATGATGTATGGCTAGCTCCCCTAAATTTACCTGTAAGGTGACAATGGTCACGATTTTTTATATCATCAGCTTTAAAAACTTTTTCACAAATATGACAGTTTTTAGCTAAATTGAAATCCTTTTGTTGTTGTAAACTTAAGGGTTCCATTGGTGTGATATTTTTCATATATGATTCAACTCTTTCAGCTAATTCTTTCAATTCACCTATGAACCATTCTACGCAATCTTTTTCATTATATACTTTAATATAAGAAATAGAATCATCGAAACTACATTTCATGTAATAACCTATGCTGTAAGGTACATGTTTTTGATACACTTTTGTTTTTGAATTTGAATATGTGTCATTTATCGGTTCTAAAAGACATTCAGTATCAGCATAAACAACGAAAGGAACTTTTTCTTTATTTTTATAATTTTTGAATCTCAATATATTCTCTTGTTCTTCTTTGGTAGGCATTATTACCCTACATTTATTTACATTTTCACACTCTATTTTATGCCTTTGAAAAGAAGTTGCCATTTTAAAGTGACATAAACACCTATCACATATTAAAGTAGATTGCTTACCTTTTGTTATTTGTGACTTCACTAATCGGGATAAGTTTCTTATCCATGTAAAATGATAAATAGGTTTATGAATATTAATTTGATCATCTTGAGTGTAATCTGAATCATTTAGATCAATTTCAGTATTTTCAATCATTAAAAGATGTATTGCAGGTAAACTTGATTTTTCTTTGCTTATATAAAAAGGAACGATATCACCTTTCTTTTTATTTTCTTCCCGATCTTCACCATAAACATTAATCCTTAAACCATTCATTTTTTCAAACCTTTTAACATCAACTAAATTAATAGGGAAATCAATGTCATCATACTTTAATATCTCATTAAAAGGCGGATAAGAACTTGTTACACTTGCATTTTGTTCAATAGGATGTAATGCAGCTACAATAGACCAGAGAAAGCAATAGGGATCACTATTTTTTATGTTAACTACAGCTTTCTTATCTTGAATGTATTTTGGTAGTCTCATAAATGTTGACAACCCCCCTTTAAATGGGATGTATTTATTGAAATTGACAATCATATTTATAATTTCAATTAAAGACCAACCTGATTTTTCTTGGTCAAATTCTTCTACCATGATTAAAATTTGTTCGGTTACTTTTTCATCATACCATGCACTCAAATCAGTTGCTTGTAAAATATTTTCATTTTCAGTTTGGAAAAATTTTATATCTTCAACCATTTCATCATCTACTAAAGTTTCAAATTTACCATAAAAAATTACATTTACTTTCAAATTTTCATATCGTTTCAAACTATTTTTTATACGTGAAATTACCATTGACTTTGAATCCTCTAAAAAATGTTTTAAATCTTTGTGCTTTAAGTTCACAATAGAACCTGTTCTAATTCTGTTTTCAAAAGCTGATTCCAAATCCTCCCACCTTATTCTATCTCTTTTCCTCTTCGAGGGGAAAACTCCTTCACCTTTTTTCTGCAACTGCCATATCTTCCTGTTGAGTGCACTCAGAATCCCAATAGTTGACGTAATACTCATCTTCTTTTGTACTAGTAGTGCTCCTTTATTTCGCTTCAAAAAAGTTTTTAATAAACGAATATTTCGTTTACCAAGTTTAAACCACTTTTCACATGCTGACACGTTTAGATTTTTCGTTTTTTTTAAAGTTTCATAAGCTTCACACATAATTTCAATAAACTTTCTACAGGTTCCTGGATCCATTATATTTATTCTAGAAAAGTAAACTCTTTTAATGGCAGAACCCAAATGATATTTTAATTGCATACGATGTTCTTATATATAAAAGATTGGAATTATCTATGTCTTTGTTTAATAAAGGGAGATAGATATAGGTATGTAACAGAAACGGAAACAGTCTTGGGGAAAGAATGTGTCCTCGATATGAAATACAATATCCCCTGTGCTTAAAATCAAAGGAACGCTTTCATAAAACATAATGAGTGATTAGACCCTATGAATGCTGCGTAGGCTACGGTCTTTAATTTTTGCAGGAGGTCCCGATCGATAAGAGAAACGTAGGAAGTCGTGGGAAAAGAATAAAATTAAAATATTTCGTACGTGCTTCAATTCGAGGAAATGTTTTTCACATACATAACCAGTGAGGGTCAGAGGGTCAACGCATTAAATGTCACCCTGAAAGACCATTTCACACCACACGTTGATCAATTCCGAGAAATCTCTTGCACACTAAACAAATAACCTTCACATTCCTTCTAGAAGCTTCCTAGGTCAATCACCTTACGAAATTTTTATATATACCCTCAAAAATATTTACCCCCACCTATCAATTCTGAGAAATCTCTCTTGCACACTAAACATATAACCTTCAAATTCCTTCTAGAAGCTTCCAGGCCAACCACCTTGCGAAAATTCTAGATGTCGGTAACATGTCGGTGCAGGGATCTGTATCCAGAAGCCCCCCTGTTATACTACTAATAATTTATTCATAAAAAAGTCAGTAGTGAAATAAAACTCTTGTTAAGGATTTTTGAGTTCTTTCTTTAATAGTAATAATGAAATAATGTATAAGTTATCTTCATCTAGAATTCTTAATTCAGAAAAATGAACTTTCAACTCATAAGAAAATGACATTATGGCATGAAGCATATGCAAGGGAGAGAACCATGTGATATAATTGACCTATAAACTATGGACGAAATTAGTTTTTATATTCTACAAAAATCAACTCATAATAAAGTGACAGCAAGGTATGAAGCATGTGTGTAGGCTAGAGATAGCTATGTAATAAAAAAATTTAATTCTGAAAGAATGATTTTGTAACATATGCAAGATTTCAGAAGGCCTTTTGCGATTGAGAGACTCAAAAACAGTTATAAATCTCACAACATACCTCTGTAAATGAATTAAACTGTATATAAATCTTGCACAAATCTTGAAAAATACCAGCAGATTCTTAAAAAAGATCTTATTATAGTAGATGAGTAAGGCCGGTTCTGGATCAATTAGTATTAGTGCGTGTCTGTTTGAGGCAAGCCTGTGTGCGTGGCTGTGTGAGGTTGACATCGAGACCGTTCTAGAACATTCCTTGATGACGTCACAGATAATATTGCGCAATGGGGTCGTTGCATGAATTTTAGGTAATATATTTTTTAAATACTGCATAACATTCTGAACATTTTGGTGCATTTAAACAAAAATTTTGAAAACTTCATTGTGGAGAAAAAAAATGTTTAAGAAAAGTATTGAAATCCCTATTCAAAAGCTCTGTGACCATGAAACGTCACTTCCCAAAAAGCGCGTAACCAATCAGAATAATGATCTATTGACTAACGAAGTATCTAGCAGACAGCTGGCGAAAATTCAATTTACAATTTCTAACAGAGATATTTATTTACTTACAATTGTCGAAAAGCAATACAATTTTGCTTAAAATATAAAACCTTAAAAAAGATAGTAATGAATAATATCATTCAAGTGCGTGAGAATGAAATGTTTCCAAAGATAACCTCAATTTGAATATCTTTTACAATAGGTTATGTTTACTAGTTTACCCATTCAGTCGCTAGCGGCCATATTATATTCCATCACCAACCGGACAACCGCGCTAATCAGAATGAAGTACTTCATGCAAAGTACTTCCCGCAAAAATTCAAAAAATATACTTTTTAAACATGAAAAAAAATATTTAAACTTGATTTAAAAAAACTTTCCTTCCGTAGTTACATTATTTTTTTGGTGTTCTTTTAATTTTACTAGGAAAAAAGATTATTTGAAAATATGCAACAAACCCATTGTGCCAGCAAAATTCATCTAACAACAGGTTCAAGCTTATTTCTTATCTCGAGCATTTTTCGCGTAAATACTTTCAAGGTTATATTTTGCTTTGTCCTGGCAATTTCTACTGCGTCATATGGTTATTGCAAGAAAAACAAGGACGATTTATTGCTTCCTTATAGATATAGTATATAGTGATACGACTCAGCAAACCGCGTCAAAGGTTTGCTGCGGAGTGACACGATATTTTATGCAAAACCGATATAGTTTTAGTATGCGAGAGGGTATTGAGTGTAAAGTTGTAATGGGGGTGACGGTGTCAGGGGCGGAGCCCCGGCGGGGCCGAGGGGCAGAGCCCCCGTGGGGGGTTCGGGGGGCGAAGCCCCCCTTAAGGAAAAATACAACAATCATTTTGAATAACTATAACTAAAATTAATCATAACATTAAATGTTGGACGTGAGCTTCATACTAGTCTTATTATAGACATGTGCGGTTATGTTCATTTTAGTTTTAGTTAGTCAAATAAAATCTTTGCCATCGAGACACAATTGTTATCTATCGGTTAACGAAAGACTCGCGGACCCACGTGTTGCTGCGTGTTGCCGGCCGGCATGCTCTGTACATTTGTATTGCACAGTCTACAAACATTTGTGATATGTACAGCGCATGCGTCAGAAGAGAGCCAGGAGTGTCGCCGCTTGGACCAAAAGCGCATGCGCGCACTCCGTAAAAGTATACTTTTACGGCCGTGGCCGGCAAAATACTCCCTCCGACAAACGAGAACTTCGCGTCCCACAAACACGCACAGAAAGGTACGAAAACCGTCCGGTTTTGCATAAACATATTTATATAGTGCGCAAAAAGATGCAGGTGTACAGATGAAATTTGTTACGGAGGGCTATGCATGACATCCTGTTTTGTCTATAAATGTGATTTATTGCTTCTTTATAGATAACATATTAAACTAACAATTCCTGTCTTTATTTAGTGCGCAAATAATTCGTGAGAAACATTCTTCTGCAGTCTAGAACCTTCTATAACTCAAAGAGGTAGATATATTACTATTAGAGAACATTCTTGATGACTGTATCAAATTATACTGCGCAATTTCTGAACAGCTATTTTTAGTAAACAAGTTCAAGGTTATTTTCAATGATGCATTACATTTTGCGTTGCAAAAAATTATATTCCAAACATGTCGATTATAATGTGGAATCTTCCAGAACTTTGTTACATCATATGATGCAATATCGGACAATATTGTGCAAAGTCTTCTGAAATTTGGTAGAGGGGGTAAGCGTCTATAAAAGGAGGCCAGCTCTTCTCTTTCATCAGTTTGTGGGCAGATGTCAGATTGTGAAGAAGAAAAGCGACAAGAGCTGAAAAGTCGTTTAAACTTATTTCTGAAGAACATTCGAGAACTAAAACAAGCGATACAAGTGCGAACAGATTTACAAAATCTAACGAGAAAATTTACTACAGTGAACATTAAAGAGTGAAGATGGATTTCTCCAAACTAAACAAAATCGCTATTAACAACGATTTCCTATCAACCAAGAAGCTCAAGGACCTAGAACTCAATAAAAACTACGAAATCACAAACATCAAGAAAGCAACAACATAGTTTGAAGTGCGGTTCGTTGTCACTGTGGAGAACAAATTTACCATTTTTCTACCAGCGAGGATGGTCAATCTGCTTAAGGGAGTTGTAGCGCTACGTAGCTAGTCAAAATGAAAACTGTCTTGCATTTGACTTCCGAGGTACCTGATGTGGCAACGTCGCCTCGCGCGTGTTAGTGTGTGTGTACATAGACGTCAATCATATGTTGCGTTTTATTCAGACTGATCTTCACCTACAATACTACAGGGTATCGCGGTGTTGCCACATCTGCTACGTAATGGCAAATACATCGTAAAACTTCGATGGTTTCAACGTAAAATTAATTTTTTGTGGCATTTGCGAGTATCCTTCGGACAATATTAAAGAGTGAAAATGTTCACTACATATTTTTTTACTATTACAAGTTGTTTCATGAAAATCTGTTTGTCAATTACAAAATGGCGAGTAATTCAATGACGTAAAATATTAGGATGCCATAAGAACACATGTTAAAAGCCCGATTCCAAAATTATTAATTTCTCTTTACATAGGTACCCTAGGCTCATGAAAATTCAACTGCATGTCTTAAACACCATTACGAATTGATATGCAAAGTTTCATCAAAATCTGTTTGTCAATTCGTTTTTGGCTACAACTCCCTTAATGAAGATGAAAATCTGCTGTTGGGAATGAAAAAATCATGTGAAGATGGCGATCTAGGCATGCGGTATTTGGGTGGATGCTACAATTCCATCAAATTTATGAAGAAAAATATATAAAGTGTGCAGTTTTCAATTATCGCTCAGTGGCTGAAAGCCTTCAGTGAGATCAACACTCTATAATTCGTAGGATGAAAGAAGAGGATTTTTGACGTTTTTATATTTTCAAATGTCGCCAATCAAACTTGTGATTTTTAACATTCTAGGTGTGTATACCGTAAGGGTGGTTTGTAGGGGTCTTGCCGAAAATTCTCACCTGGTCTATAATTGGTGGGATAAACAAAAAGATTTTTTACGTTTTTATATTTTCAAATGTCGACAATCAAACTTGTCGCTTGTAACATTCTAGGTGTGCATACCGTAAGGGTGCTTTGTTGGGGTCTTGCCGAAAACTCTCACCCACTCTATAATTGGTGGGATGAAAGAAGAGGATTTTTGACGTTTTTATATTTTCAAATGTCGCCAATCAAACTTGTGATTTTTAACATTCTAGGTGTGTATACCGTAAGGGTGATTTGTTGGGGTCTTGCCAAAAATTCTCACCCACTCTATATATATATATATATATATAGTTAAAAGTTTGTCATAAGGACAACCGCAGAATTTCGCCGGGAGCGGGTGCTAATCTGAAAAATTGCACCCGCTCCCAGCGAAATCGCGGTAAAATTTCAGCTGTAACCACGTCTCACGACCGTGAGATAGGTGGTTACAGTCTGCGACGAACTCAATACGATGGTCCGGCAAAAGTCTCGTGCACCCTGAGGACACGGAGCGACCCAAGGACGACCGCCTTCTGCATTTTCCCCGCAAGTGTCTCAGCATTTTTTTGACACGCAGGGATGCTTTTCAGGCTATTAACCAGCGAAACCTTGGCACTTCCAAGAGCGCCGATGATCAAGACGATTAGCTTAACAGAATATTCCGGGTATAACCGTCGCAAATCCCTTATAAGGTCTTTATACCTCTCTTTCTTTTCTTTCTCCTTGGCTGTGACGTTTTTGTCAGCTGGTGCCGAAAATTCGATGACGAACATGGTTCGTTTCTCGAAGTCAAGGAGAACTATGTCAGGCCTCGAGTGCACAACAGAAACAATTGTCGAGAATATGAAGTTCCAGTATATGCGGCACCTCTCATTTTCGACAATTGACTCTATTTCTCTAGGAGCGTTTAGCGGAGAGATATTTGGGCTAATGCCATAAGAGTGACAGAGATGGTAATAAAGCACTCTTAGTGCCGCATTGTGCCTTTGGATGGAGGTCGTTCCCGCATGAGTTGGACAACTAGATAGTATGTGTCCTAGATGCTCGGGGTGTGCATGACACGCTCTGCAACTATCATCGGGAATGTCTTGGCTCAAAATGTGGCGACGGTATGCTAGAGTGGAAATGACACCGTCTTGACATGCCAAAATGAAGCCCTCCGTGCCCGACTTCAATCCGGGTGATCTAAGGAAAGCAAACGTTAGCTCATACGACATCGACTGATTTTCCACATTTCTGTGGAAGATGCCGTGCATCCTCTTGTCGAGGAGCTGTTCGTGGAAGTTTTTCTCCTGTGCTTTCTTAATCCGGGCCTTCAGGAGTGAGTATTCAAGATGGATAAGATTTGATGCATTTTGCTCACCCCTAATATTGAAGTCAAGGCCGAGTGTTTCAGCAGCCTCCTCCGCTGCTTTGTACAGAAACGCCCCTTTTCCCACTTCTTCGTGTTTCCTGACCATTTTAAGAAGAGGGTCTTGTCCATTTGCAACTATATGTGCTGTACCCAGAATGAGTCTGTTGTGAAGACATTCAAGATTCAGTATTCCGCGACCACCTAGGCGGCGTGAGATGTAAAGTCGCGGAACAGAAGACTTAAGGTGCATGCTCTTGTTCATGTGCAAAACCTTTCGCGTCCCGATATCAAGGGATCTGAGCTCGTCCTTCGTCCATGGAACCACTCCAAATGAATAGAGTACTACCGGGACGGCAAGCATGTTCGTTGCAGATACTTTGTTTCTCGCCGACAGTTCGGAAGACCAAATCTGCCGGATGAGACGTTTGTATCTGCATCGGAGAGTATCCTTTATAGATGTCGCGTCCTGAATGCGGCTATGTGGCACGCCCAGGTATGTATAGGTCTCTCCAGCGCAAAGGTGTCGTATAGCGCTTCTGTCAACGAGCTCAGGATCTTCGGGGATGCCATTAAGTTTTCCTTTCTTCAAATTAACCTTGGCGCATTTGTCTAACCCGAATTCCATTCCAATCTCTTGAGTGTACTCTTTGACAATTTTCAGAGCTAGATGTAGTTTCTCTTGATTCCTAGCATAGATCTTAAGATCATCCATGTAAAATACATGAGTGACCTTATGCTTTCGGTTTCCAGGTTTGCCGCAGAGATACCCTTCGGAATGGCGAAGTGCGAGAGATAGTGGCAATAATGTGAGGCAAAAGAGGAGAGGGCTCATGGTGTCCATAGTGGTGGCACTCCCATGTATAGTTTTGAAGGCATTATGTTTTAGTGTCCGGGGGAACCGCTAGGTGGCGCTGAGAGTCAGTACAATGCAATGCGCATGTGCAACCATAATATTTTCAAATATTTCGAAATCTCGAAATTGGCCATTAGTCGAAGTGTCAAATTGTGTTTGTTGTGTTAACCTTGTTATATAAAATTTTCTGCAAGTTTTGATGTGTATATTGTTATATACGTACTGTGTGTACTATTTCGTGCTGATGTAAGGAAATGTGTTGATTGGTAAGTATTGAATTAAAAAAAAAAAAGTACTATTTGGTTGATTTGAGGTTACTTTGTTGTTTTCATATTTCGAAGCAGTAACAAATAAATTAAAAAGGATATAAATAAAAGTATTTTTGAGATATTAGGAGGTTTTTTTCTTCAAGCAAAGTTTGTCGTTTATACAAATTTCTTTGTTAGAGAAATAAAAAATATTATTCGAAGACATAATCTCAAATGTAAAGCCAATTAATCATTTGCATTACAACAAATCATACTTATAGTATTTAAATATATATTTTACGTATGAAAAATCTTTTTATATTCATCAATTTTGATAATTTTGAAAGTTTATTTACACGAAATTAAGCGAAATTTAATATTTACGAGAATTTGGGGGAAGCAGAGTTTGGAATGTATTGCTGTCAGGGATTTGTATGTTCATTGACTTATAGTGTCCGGGGGAACCGCTAGATGGCGCTGATTTTAAAGCCAAGTCTTCAAAACGATACATGGGAGTGCCACCACTATGATGGTGTCGCCCTGAAATACACCTCTCTGAAAGGTGATACTGTTAGTGATCACACGATGTTTTCCAGATGAGATAGTAAATCTGGTTTTCCAAAGCGGCATTAATGTCTCTATGCACCTCACGATGTGTGGATGAACCTTTAGGCTTTCCAACAGACAGATGATAAGTCTATGGGAGGTTGAATCGAAAGCTTTCCGGTAATCAATCCAGGCCATCGATAGAAATCGCTGATAGTATGCTGCGTCTTTACAGACACATCTATCGATGAGCAGGTTCTCCCGACATCCTGCTACGCCTTTCTTTGAGCCACGTTGTTCATACATCTCTCGCCATACAGGTCCAATTGTCCGAACAATCCTATCATTTAGGATAGCTGTGAAGATCTTATACAGTGTGTTCAGACAAGTTATTGGCCTGTAATTCTTAGGGTCAGCTAAGTTGCCCGTCTTCGGCAGGAGCACTGTGCGCCCTTCCACCAACCACCCCGGAATAGGCTCTTCCGACTTTAGATATGAGGTAAAAATTCGGGCCAGATGCTGGTGGGTTGAAGGAAACTTCTTCCACCAGAAGGTCTTGATGCCATCTGGTCCCGGAGCGGAATAGTTCTTCATGCCTCTTAATACGTTTTTCACCTCCTCGGTAGTGATAGGTGGGCATTCCTCCTCAGCTGTGATGAGGGAATTGCACAGCTCCTTGAAGCTGTTTATGTTCTTTGAGCCTTCTTTAAGTGGATGTTGGACTTCGTAGACTTCTCTCCAAAATGCTTCGACCTCCTCTGGTTTGGGCGGATGGTCGACAGTAACTGGAGGGTCTTGGAAGAGTCGAGATGGGTCAGACGAAAACTGTTGATTTTCTCTGACCCACCTCTCTCTCCGCTCTAGACTTCTCCTAGCGTCAGATAGTACTCGTATTCTGTCAACAATATGCTGCCTGATGGTCAGTAGCTTTGACTTGTTGATTGTGTGATGACGGATCCGCAGTTCGCGCGTGAACTGTCGAACCTTGGCAGTGAAAGTCCTGCCAGATGTTATGTAGTCAATTACACACTGAATGCGGGACGCGTACTGTCTTGCCCAGCCTATCTTTGTGCTAAGTTGATGCATTCGTCTTTTGGTCTTATAATCAACCGTTGGTTTTGTTTTACGGTTTGCATCTGCCAAAGTTCTCGCTGTATTGTACACACTACAATTGATAGTCCAGAGGTCGGATTCTTCGGAAAAATCTCCACGAAGCTCATCATCCAGTTCAGTCAGATCTTTGGGCTTGGGAGAAACCTGAATGTTGATGTTTCTCCGGGTCTTGAAGCATCGTTCTCCCTCTATTGGATGCCTGTTCGAGGCTGGTCTCAGTGTCGCCTCTCTTTCTCTGTTGCCGGCTTGTTCTGGCTGCGGTTGTGTAGGCGCTCCGCTTATATAACCCCTTTTCCGGAGGTCCTCGGCACGGTTTCGCAGCCGTTTTTGCGAAAAATCCGAGAGCTCTGGGTGTTTCTCGCACCACAGAGC
>CAKNYM010034497.1:0-23567 GCA_932195095.1 Andricus curvator
TAAAATAATTAATCGAAATCAAGCATCCCTGTGGTGAGAGGCAAGGGGACTCACCGAAATCAAGCACCCCGATGGATGGTGAGAGGCAAGGGGACTCACCGAAATTGAGCACCCCGAAGGGAATAGACAACTACTACGTCCGCGTCGTTATTCCTGGGTAGAGCTAAAAGTAGTGTCAACAATTTAATTTTTCGCAATTGCAGCGCCATCTATCGCGAATCGAAACAAATTTTCCGAATAAAACTTACGTATTTCGTAAAGGAGAATCTGAATCTGTGATAAAAAATTGGGGTTGCCATTTGAAATTACAAAGTTACCCCCACCCCTGCCACCCATGCGTATTTTTTGAGATATTTCGTTGTCTCAAGTTAAAAAAAACACCCTATCCCTTGGGTAACTTCCTCTTCACTTTCCTCCAATCATTCTCATCTACCCATGTTTCACTCAACATCACTACATCCCATTTCTTCACCTCTTCCCAGAATCCTTCATCTTTATTCATTAACCCTGATACGTTCCAAAACGCTACGCTTACTTCTTTCTTCCTTCCTTTCTCCCTTCTTTCGTCATTACGACCCCTCCCTACTTTTGTTGAAACTCCGTCGCTCCGCCTTTTTTCCTTTCACTCTCTACTGTTTTCATTACCTCCTCCCTTCTATCCCTAGTCTCCGCTTCTTCCCCTCGTCGCCACGGACCATCCCTACATACTTAACTCAGTTTTTCTTTCTCATCATCCTATATCCAAACATTCCCATTTATCCACATCCTGTCTTTCCCTATCCATACCGTGTTCCCTTTCACTCCATGCTCTCTGTTTCACCATCCACTTTCTTCTTCTTTCATTGCACGTCATATCCTCCTCTTTCCTTTCTTCCCTCCCCTTTAAAGCTTTCTTCTTTCTCAATATATAAAGTTTTTCTTCCTTATTTCTCACTTTCACTATATACATACGCGATTTACCTTCATTCTTCCTTCCCACTCCATTTACCTCTTCCACGTGCACTTTTGCCCCAATTTCACTCATCAACTTTTCCACTTCTTCTCTTCCTGATTCACTATCCACTTTCATTCCTCTAATCACTATATTTCTACTCCGTTTCGTCTTATCTTCTACTTCCATTTTCCTTTCCAACTCTCTCAATCTTAATTTCATTCTCACATTTTCTAGGATAACGTTCTCAATCACTTCTTTTATTCTCTCTCCTTCTCTTGCCCCTTCATCCCCTTTCTTTATATCCTCAGGCTTACATTCTAGCTTTCTCACTCTTTCTTCCAACTTCTCCATATGAGATTTTTTCTCTTTCTCACTCATCCTTTGCTTTTTCTCGATATCCTCCAACTGCTTCCAAACCTTATCTTTTTCTTGCCGCCACACCAGATCCCATTCTTCCCACTTCTCTCTAACTTTCCTCATTTCCTCCAAAACCTCCTCCCCTCGCTTTTGCATGCCATTCAGACTTCGATTTGTTTCCTCTCTAAACCATTTAATGCGATTTTCCAGGCTCTCTAGATCGACTTTCCCTTTTGCTTTATTCCTCTTTTTTTAAACTTTTCCCGCAACTTCTCATCTCCCTGCTCATTCCCCTCTTCTTCGCTTGATCTTTTACTGCCTTCCGTCTTATCCCCCTCATCGATTTTATCCGTAAATCCTCCCCCTGTGTCCATTTATCAAAAAGTTGTCTCGATCCTAAACTACTAGATCTGGATCTATTAAGCAGTTCCCGATTTCTTCTTCTTTGGTGTTTTTCCTTAGCGCTAGGTCTGTAGGCATGTCCAGGTTTCTGCGTTGGACATCCTGTGCTGATAACGGCGAGACCTATCCGGCCATAGCAAGTATTTTATAATCGTCTAGACTTCTAAATATTTATTTTCGTGGATAGAGTACAGATGGAGTAGTAGATGCTTAGCAGTGATTAGTGTACAATACGCGGGTAATTCAAAGTAGAATTGTTATGTCCAATGTATGTGGTTTCACTACTTGTGGGGTTCATGTACCGTAAAGCGTGAAAGATTCAAAGCATGAAGTGTATAAGTAAAGAAAAACAAAAGGAAGAAAGCGATATTGTAGAGTAGCAAAGTTTAAACTAGTATTTCGCAGTCTCTAAGAAATTTTACAATTAGATTACAAGCATAACTATTAGGTTCACATAAGAAGCTCTCCACACAGAAGGGAGGGAATTCTTTAATTTTAATTAAGGATAGTTCGAGTTTTTTCCTTTGTTTATGAAAGCGGAGACAAGTCCATAAAACATGACTAATATCTTCTTCAGGGTGTCCGCAAGGGCAGTTCCCGATTTGACGGCCTACATCGAGTCCTCCTGTCAGCTAGTCCCCCTTCCTTCTCTCCCCACCCCAAGTTCCCTGGCGTAGTATACTGAACCTCGCCATCATCGGTACTATCTCCGGCATCACCGTTACCCCTCCCTGTTTCGCCGGCCTCCGTGAGATCATCAGCACCGGTGTTGTCTACCCGCTGCTGTCCTCTGCCGGACCCCACTAGGCTCCTCATTACATACATGCTAGTCTACCTTGCCGATCTGCTGTCCCCTATCTTCCACCTCACTTTTCCGTCCACGACAACTAACCTCCAAATTAGCACTTTCAACTTTCCTCGTAACCCTTTCAGCCTTACAAAACAGCCCCCCCCCCACACTTCCACACAACCCCTTCACTACACTGACCTCCCTTACCACCTTTCGCCTCAATCACACCTCCACGCCCATCAGCAAAAAGCAAAAAAGGTAGCACAGAACAAACACGCGTACTTTACCATTCGGTACCGGAAACAGAAGCAAAAAAAAAAAAAGAATGGAATAGTTAAATTTTCTGTTAAAAAAAAATTAATTTTCAACGAATAACAAAGCGAATTTTTCAATAGAATAGTTGAATTTTCAGCCATAGAGATGAATTTTCAGCTAAAGTAATGAATCTTCGACCGAAGAAATTACTTTTTAACAAAATAGTATAACTTTGAACCAAAAAAGATGAATTTTCAACGAAAAATTGAATAGTTGATATTCCGACCAAAAAAGATTTTAATATTAAATAAAAAACAGTGAATTTAAACAACAAAAAAACAATTTTAAATCTTCATATCAGATCCGTTCGTCAAACCTCCGGTTAGAGTAGTGAAAGTTACAAGGGAGAAAATATGACCGCCACAGTTTGCTGGAGCGCAAGTTTCAACTGTGAAAGACAGTTCATAAAGTTGACGTATCACACTGTTGATTCAGGTTGGGGGGGGGGGTATTTTTTAATATTATCGTTGTTAATTAGTGAACACGGATCTTATTTGTGTTACAATCAGTCAGATTGAATATAATCGTTCAATTTTTCATGTTTCCAGCTTAAAATTGCTTAATATAATATAATTTAAAAAAATTTTAAGTTCATTGATTGATTCTTCAATTTAGAGCATTGAAAATTATAACATGGATTTATATTTTTGGAACTGAATCTGAATTTTTGAACTCTACAATTTATAAAAGTTTAAAATTTGTAATTTGGCAGATTGACTGCATTTAATTTAAAATTGTTCAGATGAAAAGTGTTAGTAGCTTCCATTTTCTACGTGTACATTATTGAGCATTTTAATACAAAATTTGTTAATTAAAAAACTTGTAAACTTCAATTGTAAGAGTTTATAATTCAAGAGTTTCACTTTCAGTGCTTTAATTTGCAGCTCAGTTTTTATTACTTCAAATGGAAAAATGTTTAGCTTTAGAGTTTGAATTTTTAAATTTCATTGACCGTGAGAAATGTTTGCGAACCGGGAACTTTCTTTGTTCGATTAAAACGGCCACCCTGTTTTTAAGTTAAACTTTAATTATAAAAAAAGATCACCATTTTGACTATATATGTGAAGAACTTATTTTTTTGAAGTCTATTTTCTTATTTCATTCTGAAATCTGTACATATTTTTAAATCTGCAAATACAGTCACTGCTTGATAAAAGCGCCGCGCTAAGAAATATGTAGAATATGTAGAATGGTAGAGGCGATTCAACAACTCAAGTTCCTTGTCGTTGCCCTTTCAAGTATTACTATTTTTGTTATTTAATATTATTCACTATTTATTAATAATTATTTATTATTATTATTCTCCGAAATAAAGTATTCAAACCACATTTTCTTTCAAAAACGTAAAAAGTAGGTAATTTATTATTGAAAAATACAATTGTTGTAAATCATGCAACAACCAGCCAGCCAACAGTCAGTCGCTAATTAAGCACTATTGTTACTATTGTTACCTCCTCTAAGCAAAGATATTAGCTCTAAGGAGCCGTTCAAGTCTTACGTAAAGCACTGAAGGGACCGGGGGGGGGGGGGTAAATTTGTGGGGATTTGCGTTATATAATACTTGAACTGTCTCTAATACAAAACAAAATATTGTGAACTTTAGTTATTATTAATTTAACTTATTTTAAATTAAAGTTTTTGAAAATGTAAAGAGTGTGTTGGAGATAGAATAAACATTATATTCTTTTACCGAAAACTTATTTTTTAATCGCTGTTTGAAATAATAAAATAAAGAATATAGTACATACGATATTATTGAAACAAAATTCTCTTGTCACTAGAAATTAAAAAAAAATGTCTTTAAATTATATTTTTTCCTCCACAATTTATTCAAAAAATAGCTTTGTTTAATTTCCCCCATGCGGGCATTCATTTCAATGAATTTTCTAGAAAGTCGTAAGAATAACTTTTGCACGTTTGAATATTTTTTTCTCGTTAGATATAGCAAGGCCGAATGTATGTATATATCAATTTAAGTTGATTAACAGAACGGTGTACCGATTAGCAACGATTTGAAACGATTGAATTTCTGTTAAGTCTAAATTGTTTTGAATCGTGTCCAATTGATTATTTCTAGAAGGGTTAGGAATATCTTGTCGGCGTTAAAATGCAGTTTAGGAGATGCTTGCGGATTTGTGACTGTAATTGGGCAATTTTTATGTTTTCCCTGGCGGACCGGCTGAGCGCTAGCGTTACGCTACAGCGTAACCATAAAGTAACCCTAAAGTAATCTTAAAGTAATCTCGAATTATAATGAGTAAAAGAAACAAAATAAGTATCTAAATTGTTGCAATTATAATTGTACGTTAAAATGTACGTTAGTCGGTAATGCCATATTTGCAATAAGTTTATTTTTCAGCGTTAGAAATTAAAAAAACATAGTGGCTGTCATTGAAGGTCTGCTAGAGGCGACTTCAAGTGCATCTACTCAGATCTCCTCAGATGCACTTAAAGTCGCCTTTAGCAGACTTCAATGACAGACACTATGTTTTAATTTCTAACGCTAAAAAATAAACTTATTGCAATTAACGTAAATGTTAACGTACAATTATAATTTCAACAATTTATAGAGATTTATTTTGTTTCTTTTATTCATTATAATTTGAGATTACTTTCAGATTACTTTAGGGTTACTTTATGGTTACGCTTTAGCGTAACGCTAGCGTTCAGGCGGTCCGTCAGGGTTAACTAAAAATTTAACACGTGCCCTTATGGCACTCGTCAAATTTAGATGCGTTTTTCGCGCAAAGTTTGTTTTCGAAATTCCAACTTCAAAAGTACCCTGCCCTACTGAAAAAGCGCACATAGTAAACTACATTGGAACCTATGTGGCCACCCATATGGAATCCTTTTTTGAATTCCTGTCTCAAATTACGATATAGGATAGGAATATAGGATAGGCATCTATATCGGTTCTTATCATGGGTCTTTATGAAGGTTCCTACATGGATGGGTTTGCAATTAATATTTATGGAGTGAGCAGTAGTTTTCTATGCGCAGTATTTTTTGGGGTTTTTTAAGATTGCCGACTATGCACCCAAAACTTCCAAAACATATTTCACTAAAAAAAAGTTCTAATCCCATGTGGGATTTCATGTAGGAACAATTCATAGGTTTCCATAACGGTATTCATATAAGAACCCATGTGGAAACCCACAAAATTCTCATCCTATCTCACATCGTAATTTGAGACAGGAATTCAAAAAGGATCCCATATGGGTTACCACATAGGTTCCCATGTAGTTTACTATGTAGGCTTTTTCAGTAGGGTGGAGACTCGTTTTTTAACTTAAGGAGTGCATTCTGAGCTTAAAATGTCGTACATTTATCAGGCTATTTGCCCCTATACGCAAATTGATACCGACAAAACACATATTATGATTGTAATAGTAATTTAAATTTTAAATTAGAACAACATTTAAAACATCGAAATTTTATGACAATTTTAATTTTTTAATTAAAAACTCAAAAGAGCTATTTTATATTTTTTAAATGAAAAGAAACATCCTTGGAACAAGTTTTCATACAAAGTAAATTACTTCATAATTGAAAAAAAAATTTTAATAGTCTATAACTTTTGAAAACATCAATGCTTTACATAAATTGTAATTAATTATTAGTTTATGCACATATACAGGGTGTCCCAGTACTCAAACATTTTTGTATTTTTGAATTCTAACAAAAAATGTCGAAAATAATGATAAAAAAATTTTGCTAAAGTTAATAATTACCGAGTAATTAACAATTAAAGATTAACCAATCAGAAGTACGCGTTAGAAGGTCGACAGTTCATGTGCCATCGACAAGAGTGTGTGCATAAACAAGTTCAGTTCGTATAATTTCTCCTCCTTTCGCTTTTCCACTAGGTTGTGACTCTCTGGTGTAACTTCACACGTCACCGAGATACAAAAATTGCAAAAAATATTTTCCACAATCAACCAAATTAGACAACATTCTCATGAATTCTGTAAATTCCCTTAAATTTTGTAGAATTTTCGAGAAGTCAGTGGAATTCTCCTGAATTCTGAAGAATTCTCTTGAATTCAGCAGAATTTTCTTAAAATCAGCGAAATTCTCTCTAACTCTGTAGGATTCTTTTGATTTCAGCAGAATCCTTTTGAATTCAGTGGAATTCTCTTGAATTCAGTAGCACTCTTTAAAGTTCGGCAGAACTCTCTTCAATTCAGCAGAATTCTCTAACGTTCGGCAGAATGCTCTTGAGATAAACAGCATTCTCTTGAATAATGTAGAATTCTCCTGAATTCAGTAGAATTTCCTTGAATTTATCATAATTCTCTGTAATTCTGTAAAAATATCTCGTAAATTCAGTAGAATTCTCTTAAATTGTGTATAATTCTTTCAAATTCAGGAGAATTCTCTTGAAATATGTAAAATTCTCTTAAACTTTGTTTAATTCTCTTAAATTCTCCTAGGTTTGGCAGAATTCTCTTGAATTTAATCAAATTATCCTGTTTTCTTTCGAATTTAGCAGAATATTCTTGAAATCAGCAAAATTCTTTCGAATTCAAACGAATTCTCTAGAGTTAGGCAGAATTCCCTTGAATTAATCATAATTCTGTGGAATTCTGTATAAATATCTAGTGAATACCCTTTAATTCTCTTTATTTATGCATTCTCTTAAAATCTGTAGAATTTTCTTCAATTCAGTAGAATTCTCTTACGTTTGGCAGAATGCTCGTGAGTTGAGCAGAATTCTCTTGAATTGAGTAGAGCTCTCTTGATTTCCATACTGTCATTTCTTGTAACGTTCATAACAATAAAAATTGGAAAGACTAATGAATTCAAAATAAATCAAAGCTTATTCTAATGAATTTAGAAGTTTTTAAACATTTGTAATGAGTTCAAAAGTGTTCAAGGGAATTTCACAGAATTCAAGAGGATTCTACAGAATTCAAGATAATTCTACAGAATTCAAGAGTCTTTTACAGAATTTAAGATAATTTTACGAAAATCAAGAGAGTTCTACTCAATTCAAAAGAATTCTACAGATTGCACGAGAATTCTGCCGAACTCGAGAGAATTCTACTAAATTCAAGAGAATTCTGCTCAACTCACGAGAATTCTGCCAAACGTAAGAGAATTCTACTGAATTGAAGAAAATTCTACAGACTTCAAGAGAATTATACGGATTTTAAGAGAATGCATAAATAAAGAGAATTCTGCGTTATTCACGAGATATTTATACAGACTTTCACAGAATTATGATTAATTCAAGGAAATTCTGCCTAACTCTAGAGAATTCCTTCGAATTCGAAAGAATTTAGCTGAATTCAAGAATATTCTGCTAAATTCGAAAGAAAACAGGATAATTTGACTAAATTCAAGAAAATTCTGCCAAACTTAGGAGAATTCTACTGAAGTTAAGAGAATTAAACAAATTTTAAGAGAATTTTACATATTTCAAGAGAATTCTCCTGAATTTAAAAGAATTATACACAATTTAAGAGAATTCTACATAATTCAAGAGAATTCTACTGAATTTACGAGATATTTTTACAGAATTCCAGAGAATTATGATAAATTCAAGGAAATTCTACTGAATTCAGGAGAATTCTACATTATTCAAGAGAATGCTGTTGATCTCAAGAGCATTCTGCCGAACGTTAGAGAATTCTGCTGAATTGAAGAGAGTTCTGCCGAACTTTAAAGAGTGCTACTGAATTCAAGAGAATTTTACATAATTCAAGAGAATTATACTGAATTCATGAGAATGATACAAAATTCAAGAGAATTCCACTGAATTCAAAAGGATTCTGTTGAAATCAAAAGAATTCTACAGAGTTAGAGAGAATGTCGCTGATTTCAAGAATATTCTGCTAAATTCGAAAGAAAACAGGATAATTTGACTAAATTCAAGAGAATTCTGCCAAACCTAGGAGAATTCTACTGAATTTAAGAGAATTAAACAAAGTTTAAGAGAATTTTACATATTTCAAGAGAATTCTCCTGAATTTGAAAGAATTATACACAATTTAAGAGAATTCGACTGAATTTGCGAGATATTTTTACAGAATTCCAGAGAATTATGATAAATTCAAGGAAATTCTACTGAATTCAGGAGAATTCTACATTATTCAAGAGAATGCTGTTGATCTCAAGAGCATTCTGCCGAACGTTAGAGAATTCTGCTGAATTGAAGAGAGTTCTGCCGAACTTTAAAGAGTGCTACTGAATTCAAGAGAATTTTACATAATTCAAGAGAATTATACTGAATTCATGAGAATGATACAAAATTCAAGAGAATTCCACTGAATTCAAAAGGATTCTGCTGAAATCAAAAAAATTCTACAGAGTTAGAGAGAATTTCGCTGATTTTAAGAAAATTCTGCCGAATTCAAGAGAATTCTTCAGAATTCAGGAGAATTCCACTGAGTTCTCGAAAATTCTACAAAATTTAAGGGAATTTACAGAATTCATGAGAATGTTGTCTAATTTGGTTGATTGTGGAAAATATTTTTTGAAATTTTTGTATCTCGTTGACGTGTGAAGTTATATCAGAGAGTCAAAGCCTACTGGAAAAGCGAACGGAGGAGAAATTATACGAACTGAACTTGTTCATGCACACACTCTTGTCGATGGCACATGGACTGTCGACCTTCTAACACGTGCTTCTGTTTGGTTAATCTTTAATTGTTAATTACTCGATAATTATTAACTTTAGCAAAATTTTTTTATAATTATTTTCGACGCCATTTTTTTGTTAGAATTCAAAAATACAAAAATGTTGTTTGAGTACCGGGATACCCTGTATATGCGCTTATTTAATTTTTGTTATTATGAAAAGTTGAAGTGTACATATCAATCTAATTAAACATCTCTTATTATTATCTATTTAGACTATTTCATGATTTATTTACATATAAATGGAAATATAAACTAAACTTCTGTACGATTCTGTGATGACTTTTTTCAGTTTGTTTTAAAACTTGCCACTTTTAACATATAAGTGAAACTCTATACACATTTAAATAAATTGAAAGATATCATTTAAGAAAATTATGTTAAAATTTAAAACTTGAAAATATGAATTTCGTGGTTATATATTTCTGTATACAGCAACGTTTTTTTAAATTTAAATCTCAGGACTTCTTTTAATTTGCAACACTGATAAGTAAATAAAAATCTGCAGAATAAAATGTGTAAATAATTTTTAAATATTTCTATTATTAAAAATAATAAAAATTATTATCGAACAAATTTAATTTCTCATACGCAAAGATTTTTTTCATTCGCCAAATATGACAAATCATTAAATCAATTATCTTAGACAATTGTATGTAGAATCATAATCTGTGGCAATAAGAATTTGGAAAAATCAGTTCATGATAAAAATGGTCATAATCATTATTTGGCTCTTAGTAGGTATAGGGGATACTTTAAAAATAATTGAACATTTAATGTCAAAATTTAATAGATTTAACTCTAAATATTTGTTTATATACGAATGTCAAAGCAGAAAAAATTGTTTTCAAATAAAATTTAAAATAAGTTGGATTGCCAATTAGAAAATTTTTAATTTAACATCATCAAAAATGTCTATGAAGAAATGAAATTTACAAATTATATATCAGGTTTATCAAGCATCGATGAATCAGAGTTTGATTATTGTTGTGAAAATAGTCTATTCTATGTCAAAGAAACACAGGTACATAAAAACATTCGCACAGCCAGTAAAATTTGAGAGCATAAATTCATTCAAGTAAAAGAATGCAATACTATGATGCAATACTTCAAATTATACTATGCAATGTCTGGAAAGATTGCGTCATATGATGCAATACTTCAAATTATACTAAGAAACATTCTTCGGCAGTCTAGAACCTTCTATAACTCAAATTATACTGCGTAATTTCTCAAAAATAGCATTTTAGTAAACAATTTCAAGGTTATTTCAATGACTCATTACATTTTGCGTTGCAAAAATTATATCCCAAACGTATCGATTATAATGTAGAACGTTCTAGAACTTTGTTGCATCATATGATGCAATATCGGGCAATATTGTGCAACGTCTTCGGAAATTTGGTAGAGGGGGTAAGCGTCTATAAAAGGAGGCCAGCTCTTCTCTTTCATCAGTTTGTGGGCAGATGTCAGATTGTGAAGAAGAAAAGCGACAAGAGCTAAAAAGTCATTTAAACTTATTTCTGAAGAACATTCTAGAACTAAAACAAGTGATACAAGTGCGAATAGATTTACAAAATCTAACGAGAAAATTTAATACACTGAATATTAAAGATTGAAGATGGATTTCTCCAAACTAAACAAAATCGCTGTCAACAACAATTTCCTACCAACCAAGAAGCTCAAGGACCTAGAACTCAATAAAAACATGCGGTATTTGGGTGGATGTTACAATTCCATCGAATTTATGAAGAAAAATACATAAAGTGTGCAGTTTTCAATTATCGCTCAGTGCCTGAAAGCCTTCAGTGCAATCAACATGTCTTATACGCCTCAAAATCAAATGCTACATTCCACCACATACAATCTAAATTCATCGTTCACAAAGCAAATTATCGTTGGTGCTGAATTTAAAAAAGATGGAAAGCTCGCCTCATCAGTGAAACTGCAGGCCAGTCATCCTCGTGCAAGTATAATCCTGAATCCGGAAGACTGGAAATTATTTGTAAAGCCACTTTAGCGTCATGTCACTGTTCTTCGATGGTGAAGAGAAGTTGCAATGCATCGACTGTGGAAATTTCCGTATACACATGACTATATCTTTTGGAGATTATATAGTGACTTTGGAGCAAATTGAAGAAACGAAAAAAATTATCCATTTGTACTGCAAGAAACGACGTTTGCTGTTCTCCAGGAAGTCAGTCTTTGTATCGACCGGTATCTTCTGGAACAGAGTGTCATGCCGTTCCAGAGGACAAAGGATGCCATCATTGAAGCCATCGCTGAAAATGTCTGGTTTAATGTGGAATCACCTTGTGTAAAAAGTGTAAAATCTTATATTAGAGAAAAATATATAAGTTTAAAGAGTAAGGCAATGAAGAAACTTGTATTCACTAATCTCATGCAATTTGAAAGTCTGTTTCTTGAAATGATTACTTTTTATAATCGAAATGTGTGTGAAGAAGTGATTGAGAAATGCCATCTTTATACATTAAAATTGTATCTATGTTGAGAGTGAGAAAAAAAAATAAAAAAAAATGTAATTTAAAACCAAATTCGTCTTTTTTCTCATTTACTAGATTAAGGGTAGGTAGATTTGTAAGAAAATTGAGATATATATATGTTTGAAAATAATCAACTTTATTCAGAAAAACTTAATATTAATAGAAAAGATACTTATAAACTAGATTTATCTATCCAACTATTATGAGAGTCGTCGAAACCTAGCCATTTTACAAACAGCTTATTTCCCCGCTTTTTCAGTACTTTTTCCACAAGATAAATGTCTGGATGCCTAACTTTGCCAAGTTCTTGTTCATAAAAACTACCTGCAATAGCTTTATCTTGATAATCTTTAAGCATATACGTCACAGGTTCGGTATTCTTAACATGACTTATAGTAAATATTTCAGTTGTCCAATTCGGTGTGTAGCCTTTCTCAAAAACATGCTTAAACTTACTTATACGTACTCTATCGCCAACTTTAAATTTCGTTTTCTTAACTGCTTGTTTCACACTGCCATCTTTTTTGTAAACATCGAACAACAATTTTTTCTCATTCTGCTTAGTAACTTCGTTTGGCCTCATTCTAATAGTCTGATGTTTAGCATCGTTGTAAGACAAAATTAAATCTTTCAAAATATCTTCCACTTATAATTACCCTGCAAGCTAAATTGCATCCACATTTTATTTTTCAAGGTACGATTAAATCGCTCGCAAATTGATGCTTTTAAATTACTAAATGTCGAGTACAAATTTATCTTATATCGCTTCATAAGATTTTCAAAATGCGAGTTGTAAAATTCTTTACCTCTATCAACATGTAAATTTTTTGGTACACGTCCTTTATCAAGTACAGATTCCATGGCTGCAGCTACATCTTCGCCCTTCTTGGATTTAACGGGAACAGCCCAAGCAAATTTTGAAAATATGTCAATTACAGTTAAGATGTACTTGTATCCTTTGTTTACTCTCTCATATGGTTGCATTTCAACCAGATCAGCTTGCCAGGTCTCATCAATGCCACGGATATCGAAATGTCGACGTTGGTAATTTCTTCTAGCTGGCTTGTGCAGCTCATTCACCAACTGCTGCTTCTCAACGTTCATTTTTGAGTGCATTCAGTCTAGTGTCTACTTGACTAATGAGCTCTGAATTTCGATACACCAGTTTTTGAATTGATTCAGCATCAATTTTCGCATTTTTAAAAAGTTTATCTGTGGAATTTTCCAAATTTTCAATCATCATATTATTGTTGACTACTTCAGTTCGCAAGGAAGCTATAACATCGTAGATAGTCTGAACTTCACGCCGTACCATATTTTGCACCATATTCAGATTAACAGCATCATTCTGCTCTTGAGCATCAGCCACTTTACACAGCCTTTTATTATTAATGTCATAATCTCCTTCAGATGTGACTTTGAAGCCGAGTCCAGGTGGGCCACGACTTGTACTCTCTGCTCGTTTGAAATGACGTCCGAATACATCGATGCTCATCTTGCAAATGGCGAAAATCTTGATAAAACACTCATTAATATATAATTCCAGCTTCTCGCAGTTCTTCAATAATTGATAAAATTTCATTTGAGTGACTTGGATTTCCAGCTGCTTGAGAAGTATCCCTTGCATAGATATGATCGTTCACAGAGGCAAACGAGTCAGTTGTAAACGAACCGTGAAGCAGGCAAGACGTGGGAGAGGTTTGCTCAACAGAATCATCAACAATTTACCATTCGAGTTGCACTTGCCGGGTTACCAGTACTGTGGACCAGGTACTAAACTAGCAAAACGATTAGCACGAGGTGATCCAGGAATCAATCCACTGGACGAAGCTTGCAAAGAGCACGATATAGCCTACTCACAAAATAGAGAAAATATAGAGGCCAGAAACTCAGCTGACAGTGTACTAGCTGAGAAGGCTTGGAAACGTGTCTTGGCTCAGGACGCAGGTATAGGTGAAAAGGCGACTGCTTGGGGAATAACAAACGCAGTGAAGATGAAGTCAAAATTGGGGATGGGTCTCAAGAATAAAAAACCTAGCACTACACTGAGAAAAATTGTCGCTGCAGCTAAAAAGTCCATGGTTTCAAGTAATAATGCGCAAACTGCCATTAAATCTGCACTCAGAGGCGCACGCGCAGCTGTAATGAAGGCTGGTGGAAGAAGAAATGTGAATAAACCTCGTATTCTACCTGTACCGGCCAAAGTAGGAGGAATTTTACCCTTTCTCATACCCGTTTTTGCGGGTCTCAGTGCTGTCGGGGCGCTAGCTGGTGGAGCTGCAGGAATAGCTAAAGCTGTGAATGATGCAAATTCGGCAAAACAACAACTTTCAGAGAATAAACGGCATAATGAAGCGATGGAAGCCATTTCTTTAGGAAAAGGTCTTTACTTGAAGCCATATAGACAAGGATTAGGGCTTCATCTAAAGCCATATAAACAAGGAGCAGGACTTAAATTCAAGTCAAAAAACTCAAAGTGAAGCTACCTCATCGAGCCTTAACTGATGCAGATTTACTTAAATTTGCAAAATCTTTGAAGATTCCGTATTTTCGAGGTGTTTTTATGCGAAATGGATTACCAAAGGGTGGACCGCGTAAATATGAATGTGCTATTGTTAATCTTGATGATAAAAAAGGACCAGGAACACATTGGTGTGCTTATAAAAAGATTGATGATAAAATAATGTATTTCCATATCTTCGGCCACCTTCGGATCTCTTCAAGTATTTCGGTGTTGGTAGCATAAAGTATAATCATGAGAGATATCAAAATTACGATACGTTCGTGTGTGGACATTTATGTTTGCAATTTCTATGCAATCAATTAAATTCTAAAAGTACGTTTAATCTATATAAGTGCTGATATTTGCAATTTCAAGTCAGTTGAACGCTAGCTGTCATCATGGATGATTCATTGACACTAACATTATCGGGAACTTCTCCAATCCTGGGAGCTCACTATTTTCCACCGATTGAGTTGTCTCCTTATAAAAATTACGCACTTGGACTGGTTGAATTTCTAACTTTCAATTCGATACCCAATGTAGACATTGGCCAAAATAAATTTTACGTGGGTAATGAAATAATTGAAATACCTACAGGAAGTTATGAAATAAGTGACATCAAGCGCTATTTACAGAATGCCTTAGTAAAAAAGGGCATTGAAATTCATGTTAAACCAAACAATGATACTTTAAAAAGTGAAATTTATTGCAGTCACGATATAAATTTTGAGCCTAAAGATTCTATAGGCCATTTGCTGGGTTTCTCTCCACGCAGACTAGAAGCTAAACAAGTTCATGAATCTGATCAACCGGTATCAATCATAAAAGTGAATTCTTTGAGTATTGAGTGTAGCATAACTACAGGTGCATACATTAATGGCCAGAAAGTACATACTATTCATGAATTTTTTCCTGTAGTGCCACCTGGATATAAGATAGTGGAAGTACCATCTCATGTCATTTACCTGCCAGTCGCCGCGCAGACAATAGATCATATACAGCTCCATATAGTTGATCAAGACGGACATTTGTTTAATTTTCGTGGAGAAGTTATAACAATTAGACTACACATCAAGTCTCTCTAATAATGGGTATTGTTTTCAACAAAAAGATTGGCTTTGGTTATAATAAACCAGCACAATGTCACAAGCTAATCAGTCAACAAAGAGCAGTCAAAGGGTTAACACCTCAAAGCGTCCTCTTCCTAAAAAGTCAAGGTCTGAAGCCCAAAAGAAGAAGAGAATAAAGAGATTCAAGATTTTTTGCACCTGCATCTGTAAATTTGTCTATCAACGTTTGATAATTTGTCATGGAGGGGGAAATTTTAAATATTCAAGCACCAATCATCTTTGATGAGTCAATTGCACACTGTGAAATTCATGCACATCAGCCTTATGCCTCATCAACCTTCAACAACAGTGCTGAAATTCGGATTGCTGTTCAAAATCAGGACCATTGTCTCCTGCCGAGCAAAAGCTCACTTCATGTACATGGAAGAATTGTAAGAACTGATGGAGCAGCAGTGACAAGCACAGTTTTAGTTTCTAATGCCATCTGTCATTTGTTTGAAGAAGCAAGATACGAAATCAATGCAATAGAAATTGATAGAAATAAAAATGTCGGCCTCACGAGTCTCATGAAAAATTATGTATCTCTAAATCCTGGGCAATCACGTTACATACAGAATACTGGTTGGCTTGAAATAAATGATAATAATCAATCACTAACCATCGCTACTGGCTACTTTGATGTAGCCATACCGCTTAACATGATATTTGGTTTTGCTGAAGATTATCACAAAGTCATTGTCAATGCTAAGCATGAACTTATTTTGACAAGATCAAAAAGTGCTGCCAGTGCCATCTTGCAAGCTGCCCCCATTGAGCAGTATAAAATTGAAATTAATAAAATAGAGTGGCTATTGCCTAGCGTTAGACTGTCAGATTCACGAAAATTTCAGTTGCTAAAATATATTGAAAAAGATCCACCTATTCCAATAAGTTTTCGAACTTGGGAACTGTATGAATATCCTCTACTTCCAACTACTTCAAACCATGTTTGGACAGTAAAAACCTCAACACAATTGGAAAAACCGAGATTTGTCATACTTGGATTTCAAACAAACAGAAAAAATAATACTGTTAGAAGTTCTAGCAACTTTGATCATTGCAATTTGACTAATGTCAAACTACTTTTGAATGATCAGTGTTATCCTTATAGTAATTTGAATCTTGATATTAATCGAAATCAGTATGCTCTTCTTTATGAAATGTACACAAACTTTCAAGCTAATTACTATGGTAAAGAACCGCAACCATTGATATCGAGGGGAGAATTTATACAGTATGCACCTCTAGTAGTAATTGACTGTTCTAAACAAAATGAGTCACTGAAATACGGTCCAGTTGACGTTCGTTTGGAATTTCAAACTAGTGAAAATTTTCCCGCTCAAACGTCAGCATATTGCTTAATTTTGCATGATCGTATAGTTGAGTATAAGCCAATAAGTGGTGTGGTGAAAAAGTTGGTATAAAACTGCTGTAAGCACGAACAAATAGTTTAGTTGCATTCAAGATGCAGTACATGGTGGATATGCAGGGCTTCAAGTTACCAGTCAATAAATTTGTCTTGAAAGAATTGTCTATATTACCAATCTATGATGAGACAGTCAAAAAGCCATATTCTTTTCTCTTTCAACCACCCTGCAAGTGGAACAACGTTCCACCAAAATATAAGTCTATAAACATTTGGGCAGAGCGGAAACATCATGGAATACTTTGGAATTCTGGTGATTTGCCCTATTCTCTAGTACCTGTAATACTCGAGAGCGTTTTAAAAGATGCAACGAAAATGTATGTGAAAGGATTAGAAAAAAAGAATTGGCTGCACAAATTTGTGGAAATATCGTGTGAAATTGTTGATATGCTTGATTTGGAATGTCCCTCGCTGCAGGGATTGCGTGAGATGTTTTCAATTAATGATATTAAATGTACTCATCATATGTATGAAAATTACTCTAATTGCGCAATTGAAAGTTGTTGTATTGAAAAATTGGATGTCTTTGGAACAGTTCTGTTAGATTAGTTTTTAATTTGTAGAGATAAGAAAATATTTTTCTACATATTTAATTTATAGTCTACTTATTTTTTAAGTAAAATGTACTGGCTTTTTTGGAAATGAATAAAAAAGCAAAAAATGAAAAGAAACTTTTATGTTGTTTTTTCCGAGTTCCTTGTCCTTATAATAATAAGTGCGAATAGTAGATAAGCAAATGGTTAGGTCAGTGAACATCGCTGGCATCGTCCTCGGCATTGAGAGATTACGTCTGCTGGATCAGGTTGCATCCGATATCTACAGCAGTTTGAGAAAACGATTTTTTTTCAGGTTTCATTAAATAAAAAACACCAATTTAGATTCAATTAATTTTCTGTTCTTTATTTGAAATATTGCCAACGGCGATACCACTCTGGAAACACCAGTTCTCGTAAGATCACTGAAGTTAAGCATTGTTGGGCGCGGTTAGTACTTGGATGGGTGACCATCCAGGAATACTGCGTTGCTGTTGGCCCGTCGTGGGTGTGGTGGGCCCACATTGGTAGTAAATATCCACCTAGAAACACTACCCGAATCGGGTAGTGAGGCAATGAACTTTCGAGTTCAAACTGCTAATCAATTTTTTTTTTTTTTATTTTTCTTTTTTTATTTGAAATAGCTTGTATTTCACAAACAATTGTACAGTTTTTTTTTCGACTCCTTCTTCTTCTAATTCACATATATACAATTTATACATATTATAAAGATGATTCATTCCATTCACTGCAGACTATATCTGTTACATCAAAGGCTATATGCAGTACATATACTTAGATCTCTCTCATCGATATATCTCTATCTCTCTCACTCATATATCCACATCACTTATCATGTTTTATCACCGTGCTTATTTCTATACACATATACAATTTTCCGTAGTGTACAGTAACAATGTACATAGGTATATACAAATACTACATATACATATATATACAAATACTACATATTACTCATTACTTTATACATTGGATGCATCGACTTCCATGGGTTCAGAGACTGTATGTTTATATCCCCATGGAAGAGTGTCGGTGGTACCAGGGAGCAGCATTCTTCTATCGTCGAATGTTATGGTTTTTAATGTTGATCCTTTGATACCCTTAGCCCTCTTTTTTTCATCTTCACCCAAAACCTTATATGCATACAATTTCGATGTCAAGCCCACAAATTCAGTCATTATTTCGCCGTTGCATTCATCCTTCATGAGACCTAATACTTTTTTATTTTTTAGAGGAATTCCGTAAACATTGTTGGGAGGATAATCTGACGTGTCAAATTTATGAATATCCCGTTTAATGTAGTCGTAAAAGTTGGGAACAGTGAAATGATAGATGAGACTGTCTGTGTCTGTATATAGTAATTTTGCACAATTTCCAAAATTTGGTAGAATATAGTTATAATGAAAATCGTACGTGATTATTTTGGATATATCAAGAACCGTAAATCCAATGTAGATGGGTTTATTGAAGAAAATTTTCGTTTTATTCATTTCAATGATTACCATATCCTCATCAAATATGGTACAACTGTGGAAATTTGGTTTAGCAATTAGAGCTTTTGCACCATATCTCCCCTCCAATTTTGTCACAAGCCTAACATCTTTGTGCTTCCTGACGTTTTCCATAGTCTTTCCAAAGACGGAATTGTTCATTAATTTATAGAAATTCTTTTCAAATTCGTTGGTCGCTCTTTTTCTATGTTCTGTATTTAAATCGATATAGTCTTTTAGCCATGCCTTTTGTTTGAATTTTAGCACACGATGAATTTTCGTTAGTTTCATGCCTAATTTCAAGTACATTTTTAGATTTCGGTAATGTAGTACATAATTTTTCTTTGGTAGCAAATTGGTTACTAACTTTGGAATCTTACATTTTGAACCAGGAGGCACAAAGTGTTCTGGACATAATGGAAGGTCCTTGTGAAAATCGTGAAGTTCTTCTGGGTACTCTAGATCCACTTCAAGAATATAACCTTCAGGTGAATCATCAGGCACATTGAAAAAATTTGGATTATTCTCAAAATTTTCAAACCATTCAAAATCTTGATATGGCAAATGTTCACTCATAGCTTTACCATACTGATTGTTGATGTCAAAGTAAAAAATGTATGACTCGGGATCGAATGGATTAAAATCTTCTCCCATAAATCGATTGTTTGCTTTTGCAAACCTGTTTGAGCATTGTGAAACACCACCTCTGATTTCTTTCTGAATTAATAGTAACATTTCTACATCAGTTAGTAAATTTAGTTCAATTCCTGTGTATTTTAGCATTGCATCAAAAGAAAGTCCCGGTGCTGTGTAATAGTGCAAAGGGTCTAATTTATATGTTGCAAAACAAGTTTTTCTAAAGTTTTCGAAAGTGTCTGCCAAAAGCAGTACATCGGTTTTGAGGTACAAATCTGAATACTGCCCTAAAGTTTGCAAATTAAAAGTTTCCCACACTTTACACGCATGTTGGTAATCTTCATCGGAAATGTGGCAATCGTTTAATTTTGAATAGAATGCCTCTTTTGAAGGTAGACTCTCTTCTTACAATTTTTGCCAGCTATCAATGTAATCATATGGGAATACACCTTTTCTCGTTAATAGATTGAATTCACTATCATTTTGGCATAAATCGGAAAGAATCGATAAATCTAAGTTTGACTTTAGTATCTGGAACATCTTTTGTAAATGAGATATATTTTTCTTTATTGATTGGCAGTAAAGAGACATGTCCCTCAAAACTTTTGGCTAACTCTTTGATAAAAAAGTGTGAGTCGTAGCCAGATAAATTAGGGAAAACTACTGGAATTACATGAGAGTCTTTGTAATTGATGTTGCAGCTTCCGTGTGCTGGACCACGGTACTTACCTGTGAAGTGACAGTGGTCACGATGTTTCACATCATCTTTCTTAAATTCTTTTTCGCAAATGTGACATACTTTAGCATTTAGAAAATCTTGTTTTTGCTTTGTTGTTAATTTTTCCATTGGTACTGGATTTTGAAAACGGGAATTCACTTTAATTGCTAAATCTTTTAATTCGTTTATAAACCATTGAATACAGTCTTTATCCCGATAAACTTTAGGTTATGAAGTTGAATCATCGAAACTGCACTTTGTATAATATGCAACACTTGTGGGGATATGCTTTTGATACGCCGCTTGATCTATTTGAGAATTTGTAACTGGTTCCAGCAAACATTCAATGTCTGCGTATACAGCAAATGTTACATTTTCCTTGTATCTATGATTTTTAAATTTTAATATGTTCCCACCTTCCTTCTCTGTTGGGAGTATGACTCTACAGTTATTTAAATTTTCACAATCAGCTCTGTGTTTTATTAGAGATTTTTCAAATTTGAAGTGGCACAAGCACCTATCACAGAACCATGCGCGACGATTTTCTTTCGTAAACTGTGATTTTATGAGTCGAGATAGATTTTTTATCCACGCAAAGTGATACACTGGATTATTTTCGCTGTCATCAAAATCAGTATTTTCAAGCATTAACAAGTGAATTGCAGGGCATCTCGATTTCTCATTGCTTATATACAGAGGGACAATCTCATCTTTTTTCCTATTTCCCTCATGTTCTATGCCATAAACATTTATTCGCAGTTCATTTATTTTTTCAAATTTTTTGATATTTTCAAAAGTGATGGGAAAACTGATTCCATCACGTTTCAAGAGTGTATAAAAATGTGGATAGGAACTAGTGCGATGAGAATCTCTTTCAGCAGGGCAAAGAGCGCCCATTACTGACCAGAGAAAACAGTATTCGTCATTGTTCTCAATATTTACGACTGCTCTTTTGTCCCTGATAAATTTAGGTAAACTCATAAAAGTTGATGAGCCTACTGTAAAAGGTGCATACTTATTTATGTTTACATTTAAATTTATAATTTCTTTCAATTTCCATCCAGATTTTGTTTGCTGGAAATCCTCTACTTTAATCAAAAGTTGCTCTCTGACTTTACTTTCAAACCATTCATTTATTTCAGTTGATTCTAAAATAAGTTCGTTTTTAGTATTAAAAAATTTAATCGCTTCAATTTCTTTACCCTCTTCTATAGCACTGAATTTTGCAGCTAGGATAACATTTGTTTTTAAACCCCCCACGAAACTTTTTAAAGCGTTTTTTAATCTACAAGTTATCATTGTTTTTGAATCTTCGAGAAAAGTATCTAAATCTTTTTGGGTTAAATTTACAACCAAACCTGTTCTCACTCGACTCTTAAATGCAGACTCTAGATCCTGCCATCTGATCCTGTCTCGTTTCCTGTCCAAACCCTCGTTCACACCAGTTCCACTCTTCTGTAGCTTTGTGAATAATCTATTCTTGTATGTCAGTAGGCCAATAGTTGCTTGTAGTTTATTTTTTTCGCCCAAAGATAAATTTTGGTTCCCCTGGCGCAAAATTTTATTGAGCCTTCGAATATCCTGGGTGCACTGATGCTTCCAGTATAAGATCTCCGAAGCTGATGCATTTTCATGCAAAATGTAATAAGCATCATCATAAATCTGCACAACCTTCTTGCAGTCCAATGAATCCATTTTTTTTTTTAATATTATCAAAATGTTCACTGAACAGTATATGATTCAAACACTTCAATACACAACACTAGATGAGTATGTTGTAAATTCGAAGCCTGTTATCACTTTAGTTGAAATTGTTCGCATGGAGGTTTATTTGCTACTGAGGAGCTCAAGAGGAAATAGCTCCTTTTATAGACGCTTACCCCCTCCACCAAATTTTCTGGAGACTTGCGCAATGTTGACAGATATTGCATCATATGATGCAACAAAGTTCTGGAAGATTCTACATTATATATATACGACACGTATGGGGATATAATTTTTGCAACGCAAAATGTAACGTGTCATTTAAAATGACCTTGAACTTGTTTACTAAAATGCTATTTCAGAAATTACGCAGTATAATTTGAGTTATAGAAGGTTCTAGACTGCCTAAGAATGTTTCTCACTGATTATTTGCTCGCTGAATAAAGACAGGAATTTTTAGTTGAATATGATATCTGTAAGGAAGCAATAAGTCAAATTGATAGACAAAACAGGATGCCATGCATAGCTCTGCGTATCAAATTTCATCTGTACACCGGAAGCGATGAATCATCCTTGTTTTTCTTGCAATAACTATATGGCCCAGTAGAAATTGCCAGGACAATGCAAAATATAACCTTGAAAGTATTTACGCGACATTCTTCAGATAAGAAATAATCTTGAACTGCGTATCAAATTTCATCTGTACACCGGAAGCAATGAATCATCCTTGTTTTTTCTTGCAATAACTATATGACGTTGTATAAATTGTCAGAACAATGCAAAATATAACCTTGAAAGTATTTACGCGACATTCTTCAGATAAGAAATAACCTTGAAGCTGTTTGTATGAATTTAGCTGGCACAATTGCGTAATATTATTATGACGTCATCATCAAAGGAATGTTCTAGAACGATCTCAATGCTAAATATATTATCTCTAAGGAAGCAATAAATCATCCTTGTTTTTATTTTAATAACTATATGACGCAGTAGAAATTGCCAGGACAATGCAAAATATAACCTTGAAAGTATTTACGTAGCATGCTTTAGATAAGAAATAACCTTGAAGCTGCTTGTATGAATTCAGAATTGCGCAATATTATTATTATGACGTCAGCTGTAGGTACAGCAGGTCCGGTACCCCTCTTGTATCAATGCCGGTAAGGTAGGAATGCATTATGACGTCATCAGAATCTTCTAGAAGCTTAGCACGGACATGAACCACTTTCTAGAAAAATTAAGCACAGACACGAATCACTACAGCTAGAATCTTCTCGATGTCGGTAAGGTAGGAATCTTGCATTAGAACGCAGCCTGCTCATCTACTCACATTATACTTTGTTGTCTCATTCACGTCGTTAGAACAAAAATGCAGTAGAGCTTATGCGTAACTTCACCGACTCAAAACGTGATTTTGCATTTTTCCATGGAGACAATGAAATCACGCCATTTATGATTTTGTTCTGAAAAGTATCGTTCGTGA
>CAKNYM010034498.1:0-10566 GCA_932195095.1 Andricus curvator
ATTATAAAGATTTACAATTCAAAGTTCTACAATTTTGAAGAGCTACACGGGAAAACTCTTCAATTTCAAAGATGTATAAATCAAAATTCTTAAATTTGATTTAATGATTTCCATGTGAAATTTCTTCAGTTTGGAAGATATAGAATTGAAAACTTGACTTGACCTTCAAAATCAGCAAAATTTAAGAATTTTGATTTATACATCTTTAAAATTGAAGAGTTTTCCCTTGCAGTTCTTCAAAATTGTAGAACTTTGAATTATAAATCTTTATAATTGAAGATTTATTAATTTTAAAGCTCACAACTAAAAATTATGCAGGTATTAAGTTTTTAAATTAAAAATGCTGTAATTTTGATCATTAACGTGGGAAATTTCTTCGATTCGAAAGGTGTAAAATTAAGAACTTGACTTCTTATCTTCAAAACCATCCAAATTTAAGAAATTTTATTGATAAAGCTCTGAAATTGAAGAGTTTTTAATTGTAACTGTTAAAAATTCTGAAGATTAAATTGTAAATATTTAAAATAGAAGAGTTTGTAATTTTGAAAATTTAAAATTATGCAATTTTTAAGTTTTACAATTGAAAATTTTGTAAATTTGATGATTTACATGTGAAATTTCTTCAGTTTTGAAAATATAGAATTGAAAACTTGACGTATAGTAATTAATCTTCAAAATCATCCAAATTTAAAATTCTTAAATTTGGGTCAATTTTCTCAAAATTGGCTCAACCGATTTTGATGGTTCAAATATATATTATAGAAGGTACTAAGACAATTTAAAAAAAAATTGACACCTAATTCCTTTCAGGAGAAGGGTGTGAAAAAAATTATTGTAATTTTGTAACAATTTTTTTTAAATGAAATACTTCTTGCACACCTACCATTTTTTGCCTATATCATGCTCACATTCAAGGCTCCAAAATATATTTTTGCGGAAATGATCACAGCATTACTTCATAGTTTAAAAAAATAAAAACTACTTTTTGGCCTCTCACATGTATGCAATTCCATGAGAATGAGGGGCCAACTTAAGTTCCAGCTTATGACGCAATAACTTATACTCAATGTTATAATAAAAACCAGATGCAACAGCATTATTGAATGTCAATTCACAGTGTAAATTGATTATAAGTAGATAGAAAAATACTTCTCTTCGTTTACTGCTGACATTCGCCAAACTAATTTCATGTCTGCCCAGGATGCACCACGTGCAGGTTGTCAGTCAGATTAGCATCCCTTACTTTATTTACAACTGTAAATTTTGAACCAGACTAGAATTTTCAACCTGAAAAAGTGAATTTTCAACCAAGTGGATGAATGTTCAAACAAAAAAATTTGAACATCAAACAAAAACTGTTGACTTTTTAACAAAATTTTTCAATTTTTAAGCAAATACGTGAATTTTCCATAACATTTTCTTTAACCAAGATGTCACTTTTACAAAAATTATTAATTTTCAATCCAGAAAAACTAATTATTTTATTGATAAAGACGAAATTTTCACAAAACAGTTGAATTTTCAACAACAAAAAAGATGTTTCGACACCGAAATTAACTTTTTTTTAAATAATCAAGTTTTCAGCCAAATAATTATATTTTTAACAAAATAGTTGAATTTTCAACAAAATAGTCGAATTTTTAAACAAAAAAGAATAAACTTCACGCCAAAAGAAGTGCATTTTAAAACCAAACAGTTGAATTTTCAAACAAGAAAGATTAAAAATAAAAAAAAAAGCCTTTGATTTTTCAAGCAAATAGTTGAATTTCAAAACTAAAAGACGAATGTTTTTGAAGACAGTTGAATTTTCAACCAAAAAGATTATTTTCAACCAAGAAAGACAAATTTATCACCTAAAAAGGAAATTAAAAAATACTTTTTTTTAACCAAGAAAGATGACATTTTTACCAAAAATGATTCAACAAATTAGTAGAATTTTCAATACAAAAAATAATTTTTAACAAAATAGTTAAAGTTTTAACTAAATAGTTGAATTTCCAACCTAAAAATGAATTTTCAACAAAAAAGTTTATTTTCAAACAAGAAAGATTTAATTTCTACCAAAAGAGATGAATTTTCAATCCAAAAGGATAAATTTTCATCAAAACAGTGGAATTTTTAACCAAATAATTAAATTTTCGACAAAATAGTTAATTTTTTAACCAAATAGTTGTATATTTAACCTACAAGGTGAATAGCATCCCTTACTTTATTTACAACTGTAAATAAAGTAAGGGATGCTAATCTGACTGACAACCTCCACGTGGTGCATCCTGGGCAGACATGAAATTAGTTTGGGGAGAGTCAGCAGTAAACGAAGAGAAGTATTTTTCTATCTACTTATAATCAATTCACACTGTGAATTGACATTGAATAATGCTGTTGCATCTGGTTTTTATTATACCATTGAGTATAACTTATTGCGTCATAAGCTGAAACTTAAGTTGGCCCCTCATTCTCATGGAATTGCATACATGTGAGGGGCCAATAAGTAGTTTTTATTTTTTTTAACTATGAAGTAATGCTGTGATCATTTCCGCAAAAATATATTTTGGAGCCTTGAATGTGAGCATAATATAGGCAAAAGATGGTAGGTGTGCAAGAAGTACTTCATTTAAAAAAATTTTTTACAAAATTACAATAATTTTTTTCACACCCTTCTTCTGAAAGGAATTAGGTGTCAATTTTTTTTTTTTTGAATTGTCTTAGTACCTTCTATAATATATATTTGAACCATCAGAATCGGTTGATTAGTTTCATAATGAAAGAAACTTATCCCCTAAATATGAAGCAAATCCATTCGGGGGCACCCAGACCATGCTTATCCTGCTACGGCCTTTACACACATAATTAAGAATTTCGGTTTCAGTTGATTAAGATTTATTAATTTCAAATTTTATTATTACATTTTCAGTAATAATAATTAATTTTCATCCAAGAAAAAGAAAAAACTGTTCAATCAAACCGAAAAATACAAATTTTCAATAGAAGAATTACATTTTCAACCAAGAAAGATTTTTCAATCAATAAAGAAAAAAAAATCTCATCTAAAATGTAGAGTTTTTAAGTTTTAAAGACGAATTTTTGAAAAAAAAGTTTAATTTAAAACTCGAAAATATGCATTTTCTACAAAAAGAATTGAATTTTCGACCTAAAAAGACGAGTTTTCAACAAAATAAGTGAATTTTTATATGAGAAAGATCAACTTTCTAGCAAAAATGAAATAGCTACACTTTTACTTTAAAAATTCATTTTCAACAAAAAAGAAAAAGAATTTTCAAACAAATATTTTAATTTTTAATTAAATTTTCAACCAAAAATGTTAATTTTCTACCAAAAAAAAGACAAATTTTCTACAAAGTAGATGAATTTTCAATTAAAAAAGATCCATTTTCAACAAAAAGTAGAATAGTTTAATTTTTAGTTAGAGGAATAACACAGCCACACAAAAAAAAATCTTTTTGCGGATCTGGAGGTCAGACCATGTTTTATATAGGCTCTTGGGGTCGCTGAATCCGAAACAGAGGTCCAAAAACCCCCAGCACGTCAGGGTTCTGACATAACCTCAAAGAACCTCAAAAAAATCTTTTTTCGGGCCTGGAGGTCAGACCATGTTTACTATATGTTTTTGGGGTCGCTGAATCCGAATCAGAGGTCCAAAAAAACCCACCATGTCAGGGTTCTGACATAACCTCAAAAAAACCGTATAAAAAAATCTTTTTTCGTGCCTGGAATTCAAACCATGTTTACTATATGTCTTTGGGGTCGCTGAATCCGAATCCGAGGTCCAAAAACCCCCAAAACGTCAGAATTCTGACATAAACTCAAAAAATCTCATGAAAATTTTGTTCGAGTACGGGGATCAGACCATGCTTATTATATGTTTTTGGGGTCGCTGAATCCGAATCCTGAGGATCCGACTGTCTGCATCGTAAAACGCTTGGTGCGCCTGCCATGACGGCATCAAACCCGTACTCCAGGGACTTAGCCGGATCACAGGCTCATTCCGTTGCCCGCCGTCACCGCGAGGAGGTGCCCTGGATGCTACGGATTCGGATTCAGCGACCCCAAAAACATATAGTAAACCTAATCTGACCTCCAGACCGGAAACAAAATTTTTATGAGGTTTTTTGAGGTTATGTTAGAACCCTGACGTGCTGGGGTTCTTTGGACCTCGGATTCGGATTCAGCGGCCCCAAAAACATATAGGAAACATGGTCTGACCTGCAGACCCACAAATTGATTTTTTATGAAGTTTTTGGAGGTTATGTCAGAACCCTCACGTGCTGGGGTTTTTTGGACCTCGGATTCAGATTCAGCGACCCCAAAAACCTATTGTAAACATGGTCTGACCTCCAGATCCGAAAAAAAGTTTTTTTTGTGTGTGGCTGTGTAATATTTCAAACAAATAAAATATATTTACAGCGAAAGAATTGAATTTTCAACCAAACAAATGAGTTTTCTACCAAAAAGATTAAATCTCTATGGAAAAAAAAATTTCGACAAAAAATTAAGTTAACTTTTTAATTAAAAAAATTGATTTTTAATAAAAACATTAATTTCCAACAAAAAAAAAAATTTAATGAAAAAAATCATTTTTCTACGAAAACATGATAATCTTTAACAAAATACATGAATTTTCAACCAAATATTGTAACTTTTAATTGAATTTTTAACCTGATAGTTGAATTTTCGACCAGAAAGGTAAATTAATCACCAAAAAGATTAATATTCTACCACAAAAGATACACAAAAGTTTCAACAATATAGAGAAATTTTCAAACAAGTATATATTTGAATTTTCAACCGTAGAAAATTAATATTCATCCAAACATGATATAGTTAAATTTTTAGTTGAAAAATTAATTTTCAATTACAAGAAAAAATAATTTTGAACCAAAAATATTAATTTTCCACCAAAAAAGAATTATTTTAAATAAATTACATGAATTTTCAACCAAATAGTTGAATTTTCAGTTGCAAAAATAATTTTAAAAATGTTAACAAAACAGTTGAATTTGAAAAAAAAAGATTTTTCAACTAAAATGACGAATTATGAAAAAAATGAATTTTTAACAAAGCAGTTTCACTCAGTAGATTTTTTTCTACGGGAAGGGTAATTAGTGCTCGCGTCGCGCGCAAAATTTCCTAGTTAGTTAAAATTTAATCTATTCTACGCTATTTGGTCTGAAGTATGTCAATTTACCACATATATATATTTTTTTTATAAATCTATATTACCCAGACAAACAACATCGCTCTAACACCATCAATTTATTCACTAATATTATGTTTTGACATAAATTATCATATCATTATCGTCAAATTTTGAAGTTTATCATTAGTAAGGATTCAAGTCATCGAATTTCTAACATCTTCAATAATTTAATTAAGAAGCAATAAATTGTTAATTTACAAAGGATTCATGTGATGAAATTCTACATGTTCAATAATTCAATAAAGAAAAAATTGTTATGTTTATTGTCAAAAGTAAATTCAACTTATCAATTTATCAATTTTAATAATTGTTAATTTAACACAATCTTTTAACAAATCTGTTATTGTCAAAATTATATGTTATTAACTATTGTATCAATAGTTAGTAATTAAATTGAGTAATTTAAGTTCTTATAGTAGTTTTTTTTCACAGCAATATGTATCTCAACGAAATCAAAAATTATTTTCCAAATTCTTTTACAAATGTAAAAAAGTTCATCAATTTGAACAAGAGAATTAATAATTTAAAAACTAGATAATCATTTTTTGTCAATTGTAGGTTTCACAATTTATTACCAAAGAATATTACTAATGCCACTAGGAATTTTAGAAATTTACAATTTTTTAGTCATAGTGCAAAAAACCATGTTAATTTCATAGTAGAATCTTTAGAACATCGTTTGCTTAATGATGAAATAAAGGACACAGAATAATTAATACTGCACATAATTTTTTACAGAATAATAAAATTACAGAAGTTGATAGAGTTTTAACACAAAACATTAAGAAAACACAAACATTTATTAAAGCTAATAAACAATTACTAATAACTCATGCAGATAAAAGTAACATTACAGTAATACTTAAAAAGGAATCTTATATTTAAAAAATGCAAGAATTATTAAATGACACCACAACTTATGAAAAATTAAATGAAAACCCAGAAAAAGAATTAAAAAATAAAACATTTAAAATGCTAAATTCTTGGAGAATTAGTGGATATTTAGGTGAAGAATTATTACGAAAAGATATTTTAGTTCACGATACTAACATTCCTAGAATCTATGGGTTACCTAAAGTTCATAAACATAATTGTCCACTTCGACCTGTAGTTTCATTAATAAACTAACCTACTTAAAAAATGGCTAATGTTTTAAATAATATTCTTAAAAAAGCATTAATATTAGTATTTAAATTTAATAACAATTTTTACAGACAAATATTTCGAACACCTATGGGTACTCCTATTTCTCCAACATTAGCTGATTTATTTATGCAAGATTTAAAATCAAATGTGATAAAAAATTTTAATTTTTCTTTACACACATATTTTAGATACGTAGATGATACTTTCATTATATTACCTGAAGATAAACTTCTTTACGTTATAAATCAATTTAATTCTTATCATCCAAGACTTAAATTTACACATGAAATTGAAAGTAATAATTCTATTCCTTTTTTAAATATTAAAGTTATAAAAACTAATTCAGGTAATATCATCACTGATTGGCTTCGTAAAAATACTTATTCTGGTAGATATTTAAATTTTCTTTCAAACCATCCAATACAACATAAAATTTCGATAGTAAAAAATCTTATTGATACAGCTTTAAAATTATCAGATAAATCATTTCACACTTCAAATATTGAATTTATTAAAAAAACTTTATATTTAAATAATTACTCAAAAGAATTTGTTCAAACACATGTTAATAATAAAATTAAAAGAATTACTGATTCTTTAACCAACCAAAATGATATAAATATAGTTAGAAATTCAAATTTTAAACCAATAGTATCAATTTCTTATCATGGAAAGTTATCTTTTGAAATTAAAAGAATTTTAAATGATTTTAATATTACAGCAAATTTTAGAATTGAGTCTAAACTTGATAAATTCATAAAATTAGGAAAAGATTTATTAGCTCAATTGCAACTCACTGCTGTAGTATATAAAATTCAATGTTTGAATTGTGAAAAATGTTATGTGGGTCCAACTAGTAGATTACTTGCTACAAGAATAAAAGAACATCATGATAATTTTAGACAAAATCCTAAAAACCATAAAGTCATGGCAAAACATCAGGTTGAAACAGGACATTTGATCGATTGGGATAATGTTAAAGTTTTACATCATGAACCTAATCAATTTAAAAGACTAATAGCAGAAATGCTTTTTATAATGAAAAACAGCAATAATTGTTTGAATATAATTTCAGATCTCAATAATTATAGTCCAATATATAATATAATTTTAGATTCTCTAATTTAAAAAATTGAATTTCTTATCAATTCTAAATTGATGAATTTTTCAATTAATTTTTTTTTTTATAACAATATAGGTTTATACATTTAACTAATCAGTAATAGTAATATGTTAAATTTCAAAACTATTTATAAGGTGTCGATAATATTTAATTTTATAACTCTTCCAATTTTTAATATAGTAATTCGATTTATATAGAAACTATAGTACCTTAGGAAAAAATTGATGACTCGTCATTGCTAATTTCTATCCTTGTTAAGAATTCTCTTCCTCTCTTTCTCAAATTTCTCTTCGCAAAAATAGAGCAGAAAAGATGTGAAGTCTCTGATTTTACGACTAAGTTAACAAAATTATTAATTATTTGAAAGTACGAATTTAGAAGAATATAAACAATTTAAAGTTTTTAAAGGAATTGAAGAATGAATCAAAGAATTCAGAGATTTTCGAAATTATATCGTTCTAAAAAATTTTAAGTTAGAAACATTAAAAATTGAAAGATTAAATTTTTTTAAACTGAAAAATTTTTAAATTAGAAGTAAAATCATTTTAATTTTAGGTCCTTACAAATTTATTATTGTTCAATTGTTATTCATGAATCAAAAATTATTTTGAAATCTTTTTTAATATTGTTAAAATTAATTTTTCGAAATAAAAAGTCATTAAAAATTTTCCCAGGAATCTTAAGCAATTTTTTTTACTATCGTAAAACCTTTATTCCCTTTAATTAATACTTCCATGCATAAATCACATGGCACTTGTAAATATAACCTAATCTAATCAGAAAGTGTTATAATACTGAAAAAAAAATTGGTTGTGAAATTCTAAGAATGATTAGACAAAAAATATCAGTCATTTTGAACGTAAATTACAGAAATATAATATGTAAATTACCTCCAACAGTGTAAAATCATATTCACATGACCTGCTGCTTTCTCCATGCCTCATGTAAAAATAACATTCACAAATTGCGACTTTTCATTTTTCTGTAATTTTACAGAATTGCTGGTATTTTGTGAACAATTTTTCGCAATAAAATTTAAAAGTTTTCTTGTTTTGGGAAAGAAAAATCAGAGACTTTCTGCGTAAAATACCAACATAATTATTTTCCACTAAGGATTCGTTATGTGGTTTACTTCGTCTTCTAGTGTTTATTTCTTCTTCTTAGTGCTAGCTTACTTCTTCTTCTTCTTAGTCTCCTTATTCCTAACTAACAATAACACAGAAAAAACTAAGAATAAAATTTGTTGCAGGAAATTTTGTAGAGCGATAAAGTTTTGTTCAGCCAACTTCGCGTCTTTCACAATACATGTGTTTTTTATGGAAAAACAAAAGAAAGTAGTTTAACCGATATTTGTGTAAGGTTTATCCTCTGAAGTTAATTTTTGTTGCAAAAAATCTTTCGTCGGAAGTCGATGTAAAGTTTATCTTCTGTTTTTTTTCTGTGAAATTCTCAGTGCTAATCAACATATTATCAAAGATATTAGTACCTAGATGCGGCAAGGGTCAGGAGTGGGGACGCCGAATATCTATGAGTACAGTTCCACCGACCAAGCTTGGGCGGCGTGGCGTCGCTTATACGTGAGTGGCGCGGCCTATCTTGTGCCTTGGAGGTGGAGGGGATACACAGGAGTGAGCGAGGAGTCCGAGAGTGGTATCCGCCTTCTCTCTCCAACCTATGTATCCCCTCCACCTCTAAGCCACTGGATACGCCACGCCACTCACGTATAAGCGACGCCACGCCGCCGAAGCTTGGTCGGTGGAAATGTACTCACTAAGTCACTACTTTCTAGCCTATATTGAGGTGCTGCCCTCTTCAACTTTTCATTGTTTCCATGGGAACCGCGTCAAATCGTGTGAAATGTGAATGAGTCACCGTCGGTGGCGGTGGTGAGAGCTTAGCGAGCAAAAATACTCGCCAAGCTAGCTATGGACATTGGGTTGAAGTTTCAGACGTCTAATCTGACGATTTTTTTTTAACTTATTGGAATAAAAAAAAAACAAAAAAAAGGTTCTAAAGTTTCTAAAACCAACATTTTTTATTTATTTACTAGTTGAAATTTACCCAGCGTCACCTGGAATTTCAAGAGATTTCATAGAATTTAAAGGAATTTTAAAGAGACTTCAAACGTTCGCAAAAGATCTTGAGGTAATTTAAATGTTACTTTTTTTAATCCTGTGCAAAAAATTTATGTTGTTGGATCCAGAAACTAACCAAAAGTACCGACAAGAAATGGATCCCTATTACACGAATTGACAAACTTATTGACGAATAAATTAAAAATAACGAATTTTATGTGCCCTAATTTTCAAGTTTCCGCAATCCAAATTTAACGATTTATAAAATTTCAGAATTGTACAAATAAGAAATTATTAAATACCCCAAAAATTCTTCAGTTCACAAAATAAAAATTTGGTGAATTAAAAAATTGTCCGATAAAAAGTGAACTCGATTTCATTGATTTATTTTTTTTAGATTTGAATCTAAAAATGTAATTAAGGAATCACTTATTAGAAATATTTAGTAATTAATTTAATTTATTTAATTTATTTAATTTTTTACTTCTCATCAATTTATGTATTGGGTATTCATTTTTTCGGTATTTTTTGGTTGTTCCCGGAATCCATTGTGTTACAAAAGTCCAAATTTTAACAGAAGTTCGTAATATATCTACATTATTATTTAAAACTTTTTAAGGAGTAAATATGTACATTTTGAGGACTTATACAACAACGTATCAGTTTTCAGTAATTTAAATAAGCTCGTTCATTATTGTCCTAATTATATTTTCCCTAATTTTTGGAAGAAAAGTAGATTATTAAAAATATGGATTTAAAAATCTACGACTTGGCGCCACGAAAATAAGCGGCTTTCACAGCGCCTCTACAGGTATGTGCCCGTAACACTGGAATGATAGCTATATATATTATATATATATGCAACGACCACAAACTTGCCTGGAGCGTCAACTACCAGTATGTGACCCTACTAATCCCTTGCCGCATCTAGGTACTAATATCTTTGATATTATTTTAAAACACGATTTATAAACTTCTAACATTGAGTACAGTTCCACCGTCCA
>CAKNYM010034501.1:0-17171 GCA_932195095.1 Andricus curvator
ATTTAATCTCTCCGAGATGGAACCTTGCAATTTGGACACGTCGATATGCGAAATTATTTTTTATGGTATTTAGTTTGCGTTTCCTAAGTTAATAGATTAATTATTGAAAGGTAGTATTAAATTTCTGGTCGTTGTCCGACGTTTGGCACTAAAAGCTTCTCAACTTGTAGAAAACAAAAAGTTTTGTAAATTTGAGAAGACAAAGTATCTATGTTATAATTGGAAAGTTGTCTCAGTAGAAGAGAATCATGTTTTATTTTGCAAGTAGAGGGCCAAACGTGTTTTTTGTTTGGTTTTGATTCATATTTTCTTCAACAAAAGTTGGCTTAGGGATTTTTTTTCCGGACCATGTCTGGACCATTGCCCGCGACTGCCTAATTAGTTTGTAGCCATATTCAGCAGTAACCCTCGGTACAGGGACCCTTTATCCGCAACTCGAGGATGCGTCCTATAACCTGGTAAAAGGTTTTAATTATTTAAACAATTATGATTCATTTACTTCTCGCTTTTCATATAGTGATGAACACATTTAAATACGAATGTAATAAAAAAATGTAAACATATCTCAGAAAAATATGATAACGACTATTATGTTATATGCGTATGCAACATCTTGTAGAACACGCATCAGTCAACAAAATTCTACGTAAATCAGTTTCTCTACTCAAAGGAAATGAAGATAATCATTTCTCCTCTAGTCTTTACTTTGGCGTTTTTACTTAATTCTATCGTTGAGTACGAGTATACAATAATACAAGATCAAGACACGATTTTGGTTAAACTATCGAAACCGATTTGGTATGTAGGTATCATAGATCTAAAAAATTTCCTCAATAACGAATGTCGGAATTTGGCATTCTGAAGATATCAATGTGACGAAATTACAAGGTTCCATTATGGAATGGCCAAATGAAAAGGTGCTAACTCGTGGAGACCAAATGAAAAGATGCTAACTCAAATAGAAAACTCTTGAAAATTGAAAATCCCACATAAGTTGTATCCATGCCATGATTCGGAAGGTGTCTCAGTAGAATAAAGTGATTTTTTATTTGACAAGGAGAGGGCCAGACATGTTTTTTGTTCTGTTTTGGTTTGTATTTTCTTTCGTAGAAGTTTATTATAAAAAGGCTCATTTGGCCAAACGGAAAAGATGGATTTTTCAGACAGTTTCGAGAAAAATAATTTTAAAAAATCATTTTCAATTCAGATGGGTTGTAAGAAAAAAATAATATAACGGCCTCAAGTAATTTGTGGAAAATTCACCTTTTTTTGTTAAATTTAACTGTTTTTGATCTTGAATTAAAATCTGTTTTGCTTGAAATATCAACTGTTACATTTTTTGTTGAAAATGCTACTAATACTAAAATTGGATCAAAATTATATGCCTTAGACTAACTCTGTGGGTTTGCACAGTATCCTACCTATTCACAAAAGGTAGGAAGAATCACCCTATTCAGAAAAAGTGGCAAGAATGTGCCAATTCATCAATTTAATTTTTGTTATCAAAATTTAGGTTCGCAGAACTGGCAGTTCTTTAAGAAAAACAGAGTGCATCAATTAAATACTGCTATATATACTATATATATTTGGCTATGTTGAACAGAATGTTGTATTCCCAATCTATACCATAACACTATCTAGTAAAAATTTTTGGTTGTCTTGCCAGAAATTATGGTTAAATTGAGCAGAAAAAAAATTAAAATAACAAAACAATGGTCAACCAGAAATCTTTAATACACTTTTGGGCAGAATTAACATTAAGGGCATATTTAACAACCTATTTTAGTTAAAACAACATGAATGTTGTAAACTTATCTGCCAACTCTATAAAAGAAAGACTTGCCTGGCATTCTTGTAGTAGTTTCAAAACATTTCTTACATTCATGAGCATCCATGAAAGAGGAATCTTTCACATGTGAAGAATTTTTTAAAGGAAAATTACTCTGTATTCCTAAGCTTTATTACAATTTATTACTACATATAGCTATAATATTTAAATATTGATAACACTGATAATTCCTTGACCATTATGAAACTCAGTAACATTTATGCATTGATTTCTGCCAAATTGATTTGACTACTGACAGGACTTAATTCGATCTGTTGTAAGGATGAGCGGGTACATCTATCATAAGACCGTTCATATCAGCTTTTAGAGCTGCGTCAGGAGATAGTGGTAGGATCTTGTAATAATCATCCTTCTTTATCTTAACCATTTGTTCTGGAAAATCAGCTCTAAATAGTGGACGAAGATGATTTTCAACAATTCTTCCAATGATGTACCGATTTCTTATTTTTACAAGCATAGGTTCTGTTACTTGTTGAAATAATCCACTTGTTTGGTTTTTGTAACATATAATTGGAGGCAGGTGCACAATATCATAATAATCGTATCGTAAACTTCTCCTCCTTTCAATCTGTGCCCCGGTAAGACGAGGTTTCTGGTTTTCGTCTTCGCTCTCTGAACCTGATTCTGTAAGAAGAAATGGAAACTGATTCAAATAGTTTAAAAATTATTATCCAGGTATGTATATTTTGGCACTAATATTTGGTTTACGACATATCCATATTTAAAATAAAATATATGAATTTAGGGATAATGGAGGTACGGTTAGAAAAAGTCGAATAGTGTCTATGAAAATGCAGAATAATATCTGTGATTGGAATAAATCGTAAGAATATCACGACAATTGGGATAGTGCTTTAAAAGAAGTGAAATAAAATATCGTACATTTCGGTACAAACGCTTCACAATCTTTCTAAACCTTTATACTAAAAATCGGAGTCACATGATAGTTACTTTTGATAGGAACCATTTTTTCAAAACTATTTTGAAATATGCGTTCATCTATCTAAACTATTTGTTGGTGCTAGAATAAGCAATTTTGAAAGTATTTGAGCTTATAAATATTTCTTTCATGTTTTTAAAAATAATTTGCTGAAAAACTCATCGGTCATTTTTCAGAATCAGCAGAGGTGATTCGATTTACATAAAAATGAGTATTCTGAAGTTTTTGGGGTAACTAAATCTGAACTTCACAACATAATTTCCAAATTCAAGTCGGCTAATTCGAGATGGCAAATTAAACATTTGTAAGTGGTCTCAGTTTTATGAAAATGGGTATCCTGAGGTTTTTGAGGCACCTCAATTCAAATATAGTAACAGAATTTCTAAATTCATAATGGGTGAATCAATACGTCAATTTAGAATCTAAAAACATGTATTTTGAAGATTTAAATTTGAATGCTCAGAGAAATTTCCTCTTGTAACAAAAGGATGTTTCTTGACGTAAATGGAATTTCCTCTTAAAGTTGAGGTTGAGATGATTTTCATTTGTCTCAACAGGAATCCTTTTGCATCAAAAATTTTCTTTATCCGACTAGCTTCACCCAATCTTGCAGCCAAATAATTCTGTTTGTGTAAAAAATATATTCACGTCGTTCAAACAAAACAGGCAAGAGAACGATCATTTTGTTTCAAGACATTATTTTCTCTGAGTGGAAATTTATTTAGTTTCAAAAGTGTATGAATATAAATTTTTGAATTTCGCAAATATACGGAGTATTGCAATTAATTCCATTTTTACGATTTACGCTTTAAAGGTATATAATGTTGTACGCTTTTTCTTGGAATTTTTCAATTTAGAAGATTAACAATTAAAAATTCTTCAATTTTAACGATTACTATTTTAAAATTCTTCAATTTTCAAGACTGACAATTGAAGATTCATTAATTCGGAATATTTATAGTTTAAAATGATGTAATTTTGAATATTTTTTTGAAATATGTATTTCAATTTTAAGGACTTACAGTGAAAAATTCTTAAATTTCGAAAATTCACAATTAAAGAATCTTCAATATTTAATGTGTATTTTAGAAAATGATGCAATTTTGAGTGCCTTTTTTGGAACAGTTCCATTTCAATGATTAGAAATTGAAAAATATTCAAATGTGGAGATTCTTAATAATCTAATTTTATAAATGTATAAATAAAAGTTCTTAAAATTTGTCAAGAGTTCTTAATTTCAAATCTTTGGAAGTGAAGAAATTTAAAATGTAAATCATCAATATTACAAAATTTTGAATTGTAAAACTTATAACTGCCTTTTTATCTTCAGATTGTTTAGGATTGTTCAGAAACTGTCCTATTTTCGCACGTGGTTTAAATATGGTTTTGATGTTGTGTTTGTTGAGAATTCTTCCTATTTGTAATGTGATACCTTGGATGTAGGGTAGGATGGTGGTTCTTTTTCTCTTTCTTTCTTTAGTAGGTTGTGTTGAATTGTTTTTTTGAGTGTATTTTGTTTTGCTTCATCAATTTGTTTGTTCGTGTAATCGCTCTGTATTAGGATTTGTTTAACGTTTTGTAATTTCTTTTGCGAGTTATTTTTATCTGTAATGGATACAACTCTGTATACAAGGGAGTTCATGACCGATTGCTTTTGAGATGGGTGGTGGTGGGAGGAGGCATGTAGGTATCTGTTTGTATGGGTGGGTTTTCTGTAAAATTCATGTTCTAATATGTTATCAGATCTTTTGTAAACTAGTACGTCCAAAAACATTCCACAACATTCCACTCAGACCGACCGTCAGCGCAATAAACTCACCAAGTTCTAACCTAGCATGCTTCCTCACCAAAGAACTGAATCCTTTCACAGGAAACTCTATCACACATGTGCAAAACTCTTTTGACTTTATCAAAAAGATACAACAGATTCACATTCAACCCCAAGACATCCTAGTGAGTTCCGACGTAGTATCTCTCTTTACGAAAGTACCAATCTTTCATACAATCGATATTATTAAATCCTTTGCAGAATTCTTTTTTGATCCTATACCATAAATAGAACACTGTCTCAATGTGACTTACTTTTTTTTCAATAAAAAATTCTACGAACAAACCTCCGGAGCAGCAATGGGATCTTCAATCTCACCTGTAATAACCAACATCTTTATGGAACATTTAGAAACTAAAATCTTCAACCAATCTAAGCTTAAACCGAAAGTCTGATGCCGTTACGTTGACGACACTTTTGCTATCTGGAGACGTTGACTAGATGAACTACACAAGTTTTCCAAATTCATCAATCGATTACGCTCTAATATCTAGTTCACCATAGAAATTAAACAAAACGGAAAATTGCCTTTCTTGGACGTACTAGTTTACAAAAGATCTGATCACACATTAGGACATGAAGTTTACAGAAAACACACCCATAAAAACAAATATCTACATTCCTTCTCCCACTACCAACCATCTCAAAAGCAATCGGTCATCGACTCTCTTGTATACAGAGTTGTCTTCATAACAGATAAAGATAACTTACAAAAGGAATTTCAAACCCTTAATTAAATCCTTATACAGAACAATTACACAAACAAACAAATTGATAAAGAAATAAGGAAATACACTCAAAGAAGCAAGTCGACACAACCCACTAAAGAGAGAGAAAAACGACCAACATCTTAGCCTACATCCGAAGAATCACAGAATGAATAGGAAGAATTCTCAACAAAAACAACATCCAAACCATACTTGAACCACCTGTGAAAATAGGACAATTTCTAAACAACCCCAAAGATAAAAAGGCACCTCTCAGTGATCCGGGAGTATATAAAATCCTTTGCTCTTGTGGCAAAGTCTATATTGGAGAAACCGGGAGCGCGGTGAGCCAACGTATAAAGGAATATGAGAGTAAAGTCAGGCTAAACAATTTTACGCAATCAGCACTAGCTGAGCATTAGGGTACCAATTTGAAATGTAATTTTTTTTTCTCAATGTCTTAGCCTCTGAATTTGTACAGTTTGACAAAAAAAGACCACGTATTCTTTGTTTTTTTTATATATAAAATTTTCTTGAGCTCCGCAAGACGTTTAAAATTCTGGGTTCTCTCAATATTTTTTCAGGTTTAGAAGAAAAAACACGGGCTCATTTTTTTAGTTTTAAGAAAAAATGCTATAGGATGTGACTTTGATCCCGCTCAAGGCGATTGAAGATAAAAAATGTCTTTTTTTTATTTTCTCTCTTAAACTATGGGATCTAGTGAAAAAATAAATATGATGAAGATATTCCATTTTTTTGCAAGAAACATTTTTTAATAACAAATTTTTGGTCTCAAACTCTTCTTTCGAACATTACATCACTTAAATGTCAAGAAAATGTCATTTTTCACTTATTTAGCTTAACTGAAGGTTCAAGTGGAAAAACAAACGCGACAAAAACATTTTAATTTATTCTAAACAACATTTTCTGTTTATAACACGTTTGCCTAAAACCCTTTTTTGGCCAATAGACCACTTAGATGTAAAGAGAGAGAGAGAGAGAAAGAGAGAGTGATTGAAATAATATTTTTTTAAAGCAGAATTTTAATTTTAATTTTATAGAATGACCATCAAAAGAACATGCAGTTTTTCCACAAAAATCGACAGTATAGGACAGTAGTGGTGTATTATATTTTATTAATGTACAAAATCTATATATTTCAAAACTCAGGAATCGTACTCCGTGCTAGGTGATTTGTATTTCCTGAATTTAACATATTTATGAAAAAAAGTGAGCAACACCGGACAACCGCAATAAACTTGTATGCTAATATAAAATTCTGAGACAATGTATTGACAATGTATTGATAATTTGTTCATTTCATGCACATGTTTCTATTAACTTAGATTATATTCTTTTTTTAAATACTTTTTCTTTACAAGTAAGTGGTCTATTAGCCGAAAAAGAGGTTTTAGATGAAAGTGTTACAAGCAAAAAATGTTGTTTATGAAAAACTGGAATGTTTTTGTCGGGTTTGTTTTTCCACTAGAACCATCAGTTCAGCTAAACAAGTGAAAAATGCCATTTTCTTGTCATTTAGGTGATGTATTATTCGAAAGAAGGGTTTAAGTTGAATGTGTTATAACCAAAAAATTTCGTTCATGGAAAAGTAAAATGTTTTCTTAACGTTAATTTTTTCTCTAAAACGCGAGTTGAGCTAGAAAAGTGGAAAATGCCATTTTATTGACATTTAAGTGGTCTTTTAGCCTAAAAAAGTGTTTTAGGCAAAAGTGTTATAAACAAAAAATGTTATTCAGAAGAAATTAAAATGCTCTTGGCGTATTTATTTTTTCACTTGAACCCTCAGCTTAGCTAAAAAAGTGAAAAAGCCATTTTCTTGACATTTAAGTGACGTACTGTTCGAAAGAAGGGTTTGAGAACAAAAATGTTTTATTAAAAAATTTTCCTTGCAGAAAAATGAAATATCTTTATCATATTTATTTTTTCACTAGAGCCCATAGTTACCTTGATAAGGTGCTGTATGAGCGCCGAAACGTTGGTAAATATCATGAATGTTTTTGTGTTGTGATTTGATAATAATAAGAATAAAAAAGACGAAAGAAATAAAAAAGAGAAGGAACGGGAATGGCTTGGTTGCCTTCTCACTTTTCTTTCCTCTTTTTTATTTGTTGTACAAGGAAAAAGGAACTTTTTTTCGTTTTTTTTTCAAATTACAATACGAGCATTTTATCGTGGTTGTCCAAATTTGGTCGTTGGATTCTTGTTTTTATTTGCAGGAATTCTATACATTAGGTGTCATATCTGAGCAAATTTGAAAATTTTCAAAGTGTCACCCAATAGGATTTTTTCTTAAAACCAAAAAAATTACCCCGTGTTTTTTCTTCTGAAGCTGGAAAAATATTGAGCGAACCTAGAACATTAAACGTCTTGCGGGAGCTCAAGAAAATTTGATATAAAAAAAATACGTGGTCTTTTTTTTTGTAAATGTGTAAAAATTCAGAGGCTAAGGCATTAAGAAGAAAAATATAACATTTTAAATTGGCACCCTACGAGCATCATATCGAAACAGGACATAGAATTTTATTTGACAAAACAACCGCCATCGCAAAAACATACAATATTTTGCCAAGAAAACATGGAGGAGCAATCGAAATCTTCAAACACCCTCATAACATCAATAGGGACAATGGATGTAATATGTCAAATTTTTATCGCAATTTTTTGTAATAATGATGAATAGGACATTTTTTTAAAGTTAATGTTTTATATTGTCAAGAGAATGTATTTCTCATGAAATCTCTATAGTTGCTTTCTACGAATTCTCCCTTGATTTTAAACAAAATTAATATTGTTTAAATAATGAAAACCTAGAATTTAGTAAGGATTATTTTGAATTATATTCATTAAAAAGATAGTGTAACTATTGATTATGACATAATCCGCTACATACATACATTGATTAGCAGTTCGAACTCGAAAGTTCATTGCCTCACTACCCGATTCGGATAGTGTTTCTAGGTGGATATTTACTACCAATGTGGGCCCACCACACCCACGACGGGCCAACAGCACGCAGGTATTCCTGAACGGTGACCCATCCAAGTACTAACCGCGCCCAACAATGCTTAACTTCAGTGATCTTACGAGAACTGGTGTTTCCAGCGTGGTATCGCCGTTGGTATCGACATAATCCGCTAGCTTTATTATCTTAAAAAACGTGTAAATTTTATAAAGCATTAATTTGTAAAGTAGTTAAAAATCCCTTATGTTCGGCATAAGGTGAATTTCCCAGTAATCGTAGTTGTCCCAATCATCGTGAAACTTGGTTAAAATTTCGAAATATTGTTGAAAAATAGATTATAAGTAACATTTATTGATGAAATCCATGTATTTGTAGCATTTTATAGTTTCGAATGGAATGTTAACTAGTTTACATGAAATAAAAAGCACAAAAATTGGCGTCGCGATTGGAGGGACTAAGGTCACGATTTCTGAGACGTTTACCTCAATTCGAAATAAAAATTTATCTTGTCTAATCTCTTCTCTGATAAGATATAGTTAACGTGTGTATTCATAATTAATAATACTATCAAAGACAAAAAGTAACACAATGATAATAAAATTACAATTTAAAATCTTAAATTTCGATATAAGCTTTTGAAGGGATTTTCTTGGTTTCATCATACTTTCACATCCGAATCCCTTTTCGTCGGATTTCTTGGATTACCCTGGATTAGGGATTACGGCAGATTATAAGTGGATTTCCAAAGTTTACCGGGGGGTGCAAGTGCAATACCGAGGATTATATTTTGATTAATAGGATTACAGCCAATTATAAGCATATAACCTAGGATTACAAGTGGATTATTTAGGAAAACGAGTGGATTAACTAGGATTACATGTAAACTAGTAAGAATTAAAAGTAGATTTTCTGGCTTACGCCAGGTTAGAAGTGAATTACCTAGGGTTACAAGTTTATTGTTTAGGTTTACATATGTTTACATATGTTTACAACCTATGGTTACAGAGATGACTCACATTTCAAGTTCAGATAACCGATCAGTCCAGCGGATTACCATAGATGTTTCCCCCTCGCACCTTCACATCAAAACGGTTTTGAAGGTTCAACCAAAATATTCCGTAAATAAATGACTTTTTTTCGTATGAATATGATATTATGTAATATGAGAGGTTTCCGCTTACAAACTGTTGGTCTCAGTTCGAATTTCCAATCTGAACTTTTCAACTCGCGAGCTAAGATCCTACGTCAATCCGGTTCAATTAGGCATCATGAGCTGTGATTTATTCGTAATACGAGTTCAGTTTGAACTAGTTTCATATCAGATTTGACTATCCGAATTTTTTACAGCAGCACAACCGTCTGAATTATATTATTATATACTCGTACTTACCCATAGAATAGAGGCAAACCGCCAAAGTCAGGACCAGACAGCTAATAATGATCTTCATTTTCACTGAGCAGAAGGACTCATTAAAGTATAATATCGTGGACTAATCTGTTCTAAAAAAATGTTTCATGAAAATATATATACTAGTTATTATCTAACACGTATTTTTCAGATATATTTATCATGCTTTATCCCCATGTAATAAACCGACAAAAATTAAACTTTATAAAAGCTTTAATCAAAAATTCTTCATCGATGATCATTGATCTCCATAAATCTACCTATAATTAGATGCAGTGAATTGATTCATATATTTGTATTATGATAATATCTGAATAGCACGCAATTTAACGTATCAGCTAACGTAATCTTATTCGTTGTTAAATTGTACGAAATGTTGTATTTTTCCATGCAATTCTCCAACCATTAGGTGGTCTTAATTCAAATTTGATCTTTATTTCGTCAAACCAACAGAAAACCAATTACATGGTCATAATTTTCATACATAGTGCTTGTCTTCTTACGTAATTATTATGATCTCATTATTATTGAAGGTCTATAGTTGATATAACATATTCTCTAGCATACTGCATGAAACTCGCAAATGAGCAATCAAATATATCAAAACCATTTTAGTACTTACCGTGCATATTATCGAAATCCTGACATAGCTTATAGATCAGAAAATAATACATCATTGAATTTTCTCTTGCTAACAGATACACTAACTCACAATCTGCATTCCTAGAATTTAATCGAGTTACTCTACACAAGATTTCTTTGAGTATTTCTGGAAAGTTAATCATACCCCTGAGTAACTTGAATACAAAATAAAGTGACAACAAAATGTGTCTTCCTTGAATAGCGATCATGTTGAATCGTACATGCACATTTTTATATTTGCTACCTCTGACAGGGTAGGCTCCATCTTCCCCATAAACTAAAATTTTTCAAAATCTTTTTTGAACTCTTTCAAGGTGTTGATTCTGACATTTCAAAAGCAAACTGCAGATTACAGATGCAGATTCTAGTTTAGATCTAACAAGCTATAGACAGAATCTTCCAAACCACCACACTTTAATTGTATTTGATGAGAATGTTGATAGTACTACATGTACTATGACAAATCATAGCGGACAACGTATTGTTCAATTTAAATTTGTTTTGATCTCTAAATAGGTTTGGAAGTGCTAGGCTGGGTAGCTCTCGTTCAATGATCCGATAGATCCGACGTAATTGCTGTAAGCCTCTTTTTCACCTGCTTGAACGTGCTGGTCTCCTGGGGGCTCATGATGGGCTCTTTCAAACTCTTCACGTAAACGAGTGCGGAAGTTGCCTCTGCTTGTTTCTCCATCTGAGTCCCTTTGCAGCCCGTGTCCTTTGAACCTGCTGTTGTCTTAGACCCTTGATCTTCTTGTCGAGTTTTTCAGCAAGACAATACTTGAAACTATCGAACCTGCCTTCTGTCGATCTTGCGTTGTCCCACATCTTATCGACGACATCGAATGCTTCATCTAGCCCATTTTTGATTGGCATCCGCTTGTCTCTTTTTGTCTAGCAAACATCCTCCAGTTTACTCAGCATACTCTTCAGCTTTTTAACCATCTTGATATCGCTTTCCATATAATTCTTTACTTCATCTTTGTGGATACCCACCTCAGTTCTGAGAATCCTATCCCGCTTCATTGTAACGTTTAACTCTCCACCGAACAGCTCCTCATAAAAGCTTCTATTTGAATGCTGAGTCTTCATACTTGGTCCCAAGATTAGCGAGGGAAAAGTACTGTCAACCGCCCCAGAACCCTGCATCCGGGGCTAAGGTCTCAATGATGCAGGAGGTGTACGAGATCCCGAGTTGTTTTATTTGTTTTGTTTTGCATTTCATACTCCAAGCAGCCGACACTTCGTACCCCAAGTGTTCGGCACTCCGTACCCGGACAATTTTCCAGGACCACTTATTGAGTTCTGCAACCATATTCAGCAGAAACACTCGGTACTGGGCCCCTCTTCGATTCCGCTACATCAACCCATATATCCCATCATCCCAGTCCTCTCAACCATCTTATATGTATATCCTTTTCCACCATTAGCCATAATTCACATGCCCTTTCCTCTCCACTCTCCTAAGCATCTATCTCTTTAACCTCCATTCTTATCAAGCCTCCATCCCATACATTCTATCGTTAAGTACGATTATATAATAATATATGATAATATTAGACCCAACAAAATTTCTTGATAACGAATTTCGAAATTTGGCATTCTGAAGATATAGACGTGTTCAAATGACAAGGTTCCATCACGGACAGATTAAATGAAAAGTGCTAACTTTGGAGACAAAATTAAAAGATACTAACTCGCGTGGCGAACTCTCCAAGCTTGAAAATCCCATATAAATTATATTGTGGGCATCAGCGTCCTCAACTCTTAAGAACCTCATTTTGTTTCTCCGAGATGGAACCTTATCATTTAGACATGTCGATATGCGAAATTGTTATTTTATAGTATATTCTGTTTGCTTTAGCAACCTAAATAGATTAATCATTAAAAAATAATTTTAAAGTTTCTCGTCGTTGCCCGATGTTTGGCACCAAAGGCTTCTCAACTTATAGAAACCAAAAAGTTTTGTAAATTTGAGAAAACAAAGTATCCATGATATAATTGGGAAGTAGAAGAGAATCATGTTTTATTTTACAAGTAGAGGGCCAAACGTGTTTTGTGTTTGGTTCTGATTCATATTTCCTTCAATGAAAGTTTATTACTGGGAGACTTAATTGGCCAAACATCAAGATGGACATTTTTGGCAAATCCAAGAAAAATGGTTTTCCAAAATTGTATTCAATTCAGATGGGTCGTGAGAAAAAATTCTTTTGGCGGTCATAACTTTTTCTTACAATACGTATGAATTGAAAGAAAAAGTTTAAAGCCATTTTTTCGGAACTGTCTAAAAAATGATTGAGCAAATAAGACTCCAAGTGATAGCCTCACATTTAAAAAAGTACGAATAGAAACAAAAAGAACAAAATATTTTCAAGTCTGCGAATCAATAAAAAAAAAGTGAAACAGATTTTATTTTAAACAGCTGTCTTTTAGCGTAATCTGGTGTCCTTTTCCTCAACGTTAACTTATATTACACCTTGAAACAAGCCCAGTTTTGTGCTTGAATCAAGACTTATTCTTTCTCTTTATATAGGGGAAACCACCCTACAGTAGATAATGATTTACAGTAGATAATCTTAATTAACTGGAAAACTGACAAAAATTGTTAATTACTTTTGTTAGTATAACGTTTCAGCAAGGATACTATATTTTCTAACGAAGTTTCATTGAAATTTTATAGTTAATTAATGCGTGAGAGCATAAAATTAATTTTTAACCTGACAAAAAAAATTTCACCTCTTCTTTATTCATACTTGTTAACTTACTGAAACATTTTTATGACATGTTTATACATTAGAATCGAAGCTTGAAGTTTAATGAACAATATTTATTAATACAAAGTTTTCTTTCTTTATTATTTATAAATATTTGAGGACTTTTTATTAGATAATACATTTTCCAACAGTAGATAACCAACACTAGATAATCGGAAAATTACAAGAAATGTCTCTGTCAAAATTGGCAGCTCTGCGACTGTCTCGCAGTTGTTTCAAGCTCGGTTTTATGTTAAAGGTTGTGTTTGTTTGTTTATTTTGATTTGTGAAGTTTTTTAATTCAAATTATTGTAAATAATAAACTAAGAAGATAGTGTAAATTATTGGTTATTAAAAAGCTCATAAATTTTAGTTGTGTTTTAAGGAGCCTTTCGGAAAAGATATCATTTTTAGGATTAAGGTATGTAAAAATGCTGCACTTTTCTGTCATCGCAAGTCAGGTTAAATTTTATAAAGATTAAACATCTCGTACCAATCGTACCAATCTCATGGTATATCAAAGATAAAAAAAATGTAAATAATTTAAACTTTTGCGATTTTTGTAAAATAATCATAGTTTCAACTATTAGTTGCTCAATAAATTGATTTTAATTGTAAGTATACTAATGATAAATCATAATTATCCAGAATTGAGTATTCTGTCTTGTCCAGAAGCAATACCAGATACGATTATCTATTGATGGACAAAGGTGTCAAAATCGCAGCCTTGACCAGGTCTCATAAAAATGTTTAATACAGCCAATTGATTAATTTCGTGATATTTTTTTCTATAAGAATACTCAATTCAATATGTAAGGTTTATTTAACAACGATGATCTTTCTTGATTTTGGAAAACTGATGCAGTTATATGCTGTTGAATTTTTTCCTATCTACTGTAGGGCGGTTTCCCCTACACTGGAACTTGTATTGAATACAGGCAGGGCCGCGTGAATCATTTTCGCTGGTTTTGGACGGATGACGTAACCTGATGCAACTTACGCACGGAGAGTGCGGCCCTCGAGCCGTCTGTCACCCCTCCTGCGCTTCCCGCATCAAGAAACTGCCGCAGCATCAATTCTCGGAACGCAGTCAATCCGGACTAATTAAATCCAAGTTCCAGTGTAGTACATTAAATGTAAAAAAAGTTATGTTACTTTATTTATAATTGTAACAATATTACTAGTAATGTACCTGATAATATTGGTGATAGTAATATTAGTAATAATATTAAAGTTAATAATCATCAATTCACGAAATAATAAAAAATTATGAACAACAAGGTGTGATTCGAAAATGAACTATGGCATTTTTCTGAAATTTCCAATATCCCCCACCCCCATGTGAGAGACAGTAAGAGATATTAAGATACTCAGTTAAATAAATAAAGGTGGTAACTTAATTAAATTAGTTTTAGAAAACAAAATGATAAATATTAAATGCATAACAATTCAACAACCTGATTGACAATTTTTTTCTTTATTGACTAAAAAATTTTCTTAGGTTCAAAATTCAACTATTTTGATGAACATTCGTGCTTTTGGCTTAAAAATTCCTCTTTTTTTTAGAAAATGTATATTTTCGACTCAAAAATTTATTTCTCTGGTTGAAAATTCTTTTTTTTTTTCATTTAAAATTAATTTTTGTATCTGAAATTTATCTATTCGGATAGAACTTCAACGGCTTGATGGAAAATTCAACTATTTGATAGAAAATTCATTCCATTTTTAGTTAAGAATTAATCTTTGTCAGCTTAGAAATTGAACTATTTGGTTGGAAACTAATCTGTTTTAGTTGAAAACGCAAGTATTTTGTTAAAAAATTCGTCTTCTCTGGTTAAATATAACTGTTTTTGAAATCAAATTGAAATCTTTTTTGGTTAAAATATCAACTATTACATTTTTTGTTGAAAATTCATCCTTTTAGGTTGAAAATTAAACTCTTTTTTTTAATATTCATTTTTTGGTGAAGATTCATAATTTTAGTTGAAAATCCATCTCTTTAGTTGAAAATTGAACTACTTTGTTAAAAATTGTTTTCTTTTTTGTTGTTAAAAATTAATCTTTTCAAGTTTGAAAATTGAACTATTTGGTTCAAAATTCCTGTAATTTGTTGAAAATTTGTTTTTTTTTGTAGAAAATTAATTTTCTTGGTTGAAAATGTAACATTTTGGTAAAACTGTATATATTTTGTTGAGATTTCGTCTGCTCAAGCAGAAAATTCTTTTTTTTTTTTAATGAAAAAATGATTTAGTTGGAAATTCATTTGTTTTGTAGAAAACTCGTCTTTCCGGCCTGAAAATTGAACATTTTGAATAAAAGCTTCTTCTTTATTGACTGAAAAATTTTTCTTGGTTGAAAATTCGACACTTTTTAAAAACACCTCTTTTTTATTTGAAAATTCATCTCTTTTGGGCGAAATTTCATGATTTTTGTTAAAGATGAAACTACTTGGTTGAAAATTAATCTGTTTTGGTTGAGGATCCAACTATTTTGTTTCAAATTGAACTTCTTGGTAATTCTGAGGTAATTTTTGGGTGACCCTTAATAAATTCACGAGAAAAAAATACTCGGCGAGCAACGAAGGAGAAATTTCATGAAAATGTTTCCCTTATCTACAAAAAATTGTTGTAAACAATAATTTTTTTCTGTGCTTGCACTTGTCCAAAAAGTCTGCAAAAAATCCAGTATAACTATGTAGCTAAGAGGACATTAATCATTTTTACAGACATTTTCTATCTGAAATAGCTTCGTTTAAAAAAAATATTATTTGAAAAACATTCCATAGTAGTGCCAAATAATGATAGAACTTGTAAAAAAATTAGAAACACAAGTTTTAGTTCAAAAATGATGAAACTTTTATTCATTTTGGATTTTCAGTACAAAAAAAAAATGTTTTCGATTACACGGTACCACCGACTTTAAGGGCTTAATAAGTAAAACTCGAAGTTTGATGGTGACACATTTTTCTGTATTTCTTCACCGAAAGCCAGAATCCACGCAAACAACGATTATTATCACCCACTTTTGCTACCAGCCACTTTATTATGCAATTTCACAATAAGCAATTAGAAGGCTTCCAAATATTTATTGCATTTGCGTCTTTGAAGTGAAGAATGTAGACGAAATACATATTAATTCTTATAAACCCTATTTAAGTCAGAGAAAAGCATGTAGAAATATTTCAGAAAAAAATAGATAAGGACTAGAATACACACTCTTATGAAAAATCTTATAGAACAGTCATTAGAGCAAAAAATTATACCTCAATCAGTTTCTCAACATAACGGAAATGAAAATAATTATTAGTACTCTGGTCCTTACTTTGGCGGTTTTCATTAATTACATCGGTAAGTACAGATATATGATAAACTACATAAGAAACAAAATGTGGGTGTGATGAGCCCACACCTGTAGTTATTTACTACAAGAAACTATCCACCTAGAAACACTACCCGAATCGGGTAGTGTCACGCCTACCCTGAAAGGGAAATGGCTTAATGGTATACATACATCCATACACAGGCGCATGGAAAAATAAAATTGTTATGTGTGGTGAACTAGACCACCATAGCTATATATTTTTGGATCAGATTCGTACTCTATGTTGTTTTTAAAGAATAGCTAAGAAGGTCAATTTTCTCAAAAACCTGACGTGAGGAAGCAAATCTGACACCAGATTCGGATTCAGCGTTTCCAAAAACTTATAGGTATGGTGGTCTACTTCACCACACATTACACTTATATTTTTTTGTGTGTGTCTGTTTTTTTGTTGGTGATAATATTAAGTATAAATACAAACGTAAACGAAATCTTATCACACAATGAATTTGTTAAGATAAATTTTCATATCGAATCCAGCCAAACATAAGTGATTTTTAAATATTTACTTTATTTCTTCTTACAGAATTAAGTTCCCAGAGCGGTCTCGAAGGCCAGGTTTCTGGCACAAGCGAAGAGCTCGAGAGAAAGAGAAGTTTACGATACGATTATTATGATATTGTACTTCTGCCTCCGTCCATATATTACAAAAACCAAACAAATGGATTTTTTCAACAAGTAAGAGA